>JAECUM010033913.1:0-25751 GCA_016617855.1 Megalonaias nervosa
TGAGTTTCCATAAGAACCCATTATGTGGAGCCCTTCTTATCTCTTGGGATCTCCTTCCTCCCACCCTACTTATGAGGTGAGGAGGTAGAGGTTGTTTGGACTGTTGGTAAGGCAGTAAATAAGGCTTGCTGCCTCCTTCTCCTACATCTGTGTCTGAAAACCCTTGGGATCATCAGATGCTAGGATCCTCTCCAGTTTGGAGAGGCTTTTCATGGTACAGCCTAAATTAGACTTCCTGTAGCTTCCTAACTCAGTGATTGTGAGGGAGCAAACTCAGAAGTTTTCTTGAGGTCAGGAGGCATCCAAACAGCAGAAGGGTGGTCTGTCATCTCTACTATGCTTTTTGCCCTTGGTTTTAGCCTCCAGATACACCTTGGCCCCTTAAGCCCCCCTCCCCCTGCCTTGACTTGGACTCAGCTGCTTCCCAGATGGGGATTTTGGCAGGGACATAGGCCCTTCATATCTAGTCTCACAAGGCATTGTAATTGAAAGCCTCTTAAGTTTGCATAGCCTTGCATGCTGAGTTTTCTTCAGCTGTCTGAGGAATCATTATCTCAGCTGCATCATAGAGATTGTTGGAGGCCATTATCAAGACATAGTAACACTTGCTAGTATTGTCTCTGGAACTCTCTGCAGAGCTGTTTTACCTCTGTATGGATGCCACCTTGGAGTTATCAAACATTTTGCTGGACAACAGCAAAAACCCTTTGTAGGATGCCACTGTTGATGCAAAGATGTTATTGAGAGGACCAACTCCTACTATGTCCTTGCAAAAAAATGAGGCATGAGGCTTGTATCCTGGAAAGTCCATAACTCCCCCACCAATACATTTTAAATGGGAACCAGTGGAACTTTCACACTCCTTTAAATTATTTCTCAACCTTCTTTCTCTTGATGAGGTGGTCATGGGGCTAGTTAATGAATTCTGTGAACCTCTCCCCTTTCTAACAGGAGGGTGTCAATCATCCCAAGGAAATTACACCCTCTGTTGCTAATAGCTGCTAGATTAAGCCATTTTTCAGAGGCTTGGTTGGAGTTAACAGACAATACCTGGGTCATTTCCACAGTAAAGAAGGATTACAGGTTTTGCAACACAGACTCTGCACATTTGTCAACCTCCCCACCCCCATCTCCAATTTGTTTCCACCAGTCCTGTTTGGTATCTCAACAGAACAGGTGTTCACCCTTCTTAGGAATGGTGCAGTCATGAGGCTGACAAACATACAAAGTCCAGAATTTTATTCCTGGATGTTCTTAGATTCAAAAAAGAGAAAGTTTAGATTCGTCTTGAATCTTTCACCATTGAACAAGTCTCTTCTGAAAGAGCATTTCAAGATGGAGACATCTTCCTCAGTCAGGAATGAAACTAGGCAGTATTACTGGATGGTTTCTTTATGTTTATCTTCACATTCTCATCTTCCCAGCCTACAGGACATTAATATGGTTTCTGTGAGACAAGAAATCTTTCAGTTTCAAGTTCATCCCATTGATCTTGCTTCTTTTCCCAGAAACCCTCACTAGAGTGATGGGTGTAATAGCCTTTCATTGAAAGTCCTTAGAGCTTCCCATCCTCCAGTAAGACTGGTTGAAACACAACATTCTCAGACATGCCCTTCTGAAAGATCTGTCTCTTTGCTTGGAGATGGCGACTCATCATGGCCCAATCCACAATCTGGAGAAGTTGAATTTAATTAATTCCCAGCATTTTGTTTAGATGGGTATGAATTTTTTCACTTGTCAAAGAACAGTTTTTGTTCCCCCTGACAGAACCTCACAAGTAGCTGCCCTCATTGCAAGACTGGATGAGATTTCATTGCTTGCTCTTAGTTCCCCTGGTATGGATTCATATGTGGCCTCTCCAGTTCTTGCTTTTAGCAAACTGTTGACCTCACAAGGACCCCATGTCTGCTTTGATCCCCTTATAATTCAAATTTGATCACCATCTGAGTAGGTAGAAGAATCAGGACAGGTTTCTGACAGGATTTCCCACTATTTTTCTGGAACCTTGCTTCTTCCTTTTGCCAGATGCCTCAGATTCAGGCATGGGAGCTGATCTAAAGCCCAAAAGATTTGTCCTAAAAGGCCTGTGGTCTTAGGTAGAATCGTCACATCAACAATCTAGAAATGAGGGCTGCTTGTCTAGCATCAACTTCATAAGACCTCACTGCATTACAATTGCTACTGACAACACATTGGTTATAGCTTGTTTCAGATATCAAGGGGACACTTTTGTCCCTTCTCTCTGCTTTGAAGTCTGGAACCACCATTGTTGAACACCTTCAGAGGAGCCAGTTGGTAACAGACACTTTTTCAGGCTGGTGGTAGACTTGTTAGCAATGAGGCTGAACAAAAAGCTCAAACTTTGTGTCCCTCCAGTGCCAGACCAGAGGGCATGGGTGTTGATGTCTTCAGTCTGTGGTGGGTTCAGCAGCTTGCCTACACCTTCTCACCTTCTATAATAGTTCCTCATGCTCTTCACAGGCTCAGGACTTCCAAGTCATAGACCATCTTGATAGTTCCCCTGTGGCCCAAGCAATTGTGGTTCACCAGTATCCTTGGCTTGTTGGTTGATGATCACAGGGAATTACTGCTAAAGAGGAATCTGCTGTCCACAGTACTCAAACTCACCACCTTCTTGCCAGGTTCATATCATTTGATCTATTTGGCAGGACCATTTTTCCAGCTAGAATGCCAAATGCATCACTCAGGCTAAGAAACAGTTGTCTTCTAAGGTTTATGGTGTCAAGTGGAGAATTTTGTATTGTTTGTGCAGTTAGAAGAGTGTTTATCCTATCTGCTCCACCTCCTCCAGCCCTTTTAACTGCAATTGGCAGATTTTCTTCTTTTTCTTTATGAGGAACAAGATTATTCAGTATCCACAATCCACTATAGGACCAGATCGACATTTTTCAGAACTGATCAGGTACTTTTAGCTCCAAAAATCTCTCTCTTGCTCATTATTACTGGGGATGGACCTCTTGTGTTTCTTATGAATCTTTGAGTGAAACTTCCTTTGAGAATCTTACCATTAAAAAGGTCTCCTCTTCCTTACTCAGTCAGGGGAAAGAGTGAAGTTCATGTCTTGTCAGTCAAAAAGAGTTGTCTACAGTTCAGTGGTAACTTGTTTTTGGACTCTCATTTTTGCCAACCTGGGTTTCTGTCCAAGAATCAGCTGCATTTGGTAGCTCCTGTTCGTATTGATGATAAAAAAAATAGACCTATGTTTCTATCTATCCAAATCAAAAGAGAAAAGAAATGGTCATAAACCATTTTGTTTTCTCAATTTAAACGATACTGATGATATCACAGCAGCCACCCTCTCAGGATTAATTGTGCAGTCTACTGAAAGAGCTTGTCAAACTCTCACTGAGAGATCTTTCATTAATGAAGCTCAAAACCCATGATGTCAGGGCTATTGCTGCATCTTTGGCCCGTTTGAATTGTTATGTATTCCTTATTTTAAATACTGAAACATACCCATATCTCTATGGCCAGGAGTGTATGTATGTACATACATACAGACATACATACAGACATACATACATACATACATACATACATACTGCCTGAAGATGAAGGTGACAGGAAGGGAAAATGACTGAATAATGAAACTTGTCCAGTTATATATCATGACAATACAGTGTGTCAAATATCATAGCCATGTTCCCTGACCTAGGGTCAAGGTTATGGCAAGGGAAAATACAATTCAATGGCCTCTATCCATGTTTGGGTGTAATATTTGAACAAATGAAGAAATTCTAGTGAAACTAAAGCTTTTGTATATTTTGACTTGAGAGTGTCTCATGTATTGAGTCATACTCCTTACCACAAGTTAGTAGTCACAATAAGGAGCAATGCAAGGCAGTGACATTTTCTTATTCAAGCTGTAAAATTTTAACCTCAACAGATATTTTGATGAACTTTTACCTAAGTTCACACCTAATAATCCAATAGCTGAGTCCCAAACTCAGTGGTCAAAGTCATTAGTTGGAATATGGCCATGAGATGGGCATGTTACTCATGTTAAAGCTGGACTGTCAGTATTTTATCCTGTTAAGCCTATGTGTCTATTTATTTTGTAAATTATATTTCTCCTCAGTATTATTTTAATCACCCAGTGAGCCTTCAATCCATCTGTCCATTTGTCTGTCCATCACACTTTCATTTATGCTCTATAACTTTAAATCTGTTCAAGATTAACGGATGAAACTCATGTGATTAGGGTTCTTATTTTCAATGTCAAGTTCATAGCTCTATATTTTAAGTTTTCTCTTACACTTTGCTTTCCACTCTGTGACCTACTAGTCATTTGATATTAAGGTATGCAGATTGGTATATTTACAGATCATCATTAGAATGTGTGTTGTGAATCATATTGGGGAGTCCTATCATAAAAGTCATGGTTATGGCTCAATATTGTAAGTTTTCTCTTATTTTATGTTCCACTCAATAGCTTTAGAGCTGTTTGAGAGTAAAGGAATGGAACTTGGTAAACTTATACATCATCATTAGAATGCATATTGCCTGTCAATTGATGGTTTTATTTTTAAGGTCAAGGTCACAGCACATTATTTTAAGCTTTCCATCAAACTTGCCATTCTGTACTATAACAATAGAGCTGTTTGAGATTAAGGGATGATTTTGCTATAATTATATATCCTAATTAGGACATTTGTTGTATATTACGTTTGTAGTTATATCTTTAAGGTCAAGGTCTCAGGTTAATATTTTAAGATTTCTCTTAGAATTTCTTTTCCTCTCTGTAACTTTTGAGTCATTTCAGTTTTATGAATGAAACTTGGTATACTTATACATTATCATTAGAAAGTGTCTTGTGTACCACATTGGCTATGGGTCATGATTTTATGTTTTCTATCACACTGTCCTTTCCTTTCTATAATTTAAGAGCCATTTAGGAAATGAAACTTGGTATACTTATACATCATTAATTAGCTGGCATATTGCATACCATACTGGGGCTCCTAGCTTCAGGGTCAAGGTCAAGGATCAGTACTGTAAGATTTAATTCATGCTTTCTTATTCATTCAGTAACATTGGGGCCATTTGAGATTAAGGGATGAAACTTGCTTTGTTTGTCATATATCATATTGTGGGTTTAATCATGAATGTCACGATCACAAGGCAATATATTTGGTTTCAGTAATCTCTTTCTTCTTCTTAACTTATGAGCAATTTAATATAATTTAATGGAATATCATAAACATGTTTATTGTCACTAGAGGAAGTGTCACATTTTCAGTAACGGGTACATATTTCATGGTTGTGTTTGTTTCTGCTTATGTCTTAAAAGCTATATCAGGTTCAGGAATGAACCATGGTACACTTTTCTTTCTTTGTTTCATGGCATATCAGGATTTTATCATCAAGGTCAAGGTCATTGATCAATTTCTTCCTCTTTTCTGCTCTTTTACATTAATGACGAATGAGACAGAGACATGAAACTTTGTTACTTTCTTTGTCTGCCTAGTAAATCTACAGCCTTGTCACATGGGTCATGGTCAGATTTCATCACTGTATACTTTTGGTGACATCACAAATGTATTCATGCTAAAAATATTCACTGAATTTACTTGTTTTTTAATTATTTATTCATGTGAAACAAATATTTGCTAGACCCTGCTTGTCAGTATTTGTAAGATATGAACATCTTTCCTTAAGCACATTTATTGTAAAATTTTTACCCCCAAGAAGAAGAGATGTGTTGTTTATTGGGACTTGAATAATATCTCCAAATTTTGTATTTTGACTCTGCCTTTTTTATAGACAGATTTCTTCATCCAGTAAGCAAGAGTTCAACAAAGCCAGGTATGTGTACTTGAAACCCCTACTTGGTTAAGGTTAGACTGTACATCGTAATACCCCTACTGAGTTAAGATTAGACACTACATCTTAATACACCTTCTTGATTAAGGGTACACTACATCCTAATACCCCTGCTTAAATTCAGTTAGACTGTACATCTTAATACCCCTACTTAGTTAAGGTTAAACTGTACATCTTAATACCCCTACTTAAGGTTAGACTGTATTTTAATACACCTGTTTGGTTAAGGTTAGACTGTACATCTTCTGTACTGGTTAAGGTTAGACTGTACATCTTAATACCCCTACTTAATTAAGGTTAGACTGTACATCTTAATACCCCTACTGAGTTAAGGTTAAACTGTACATCTTAATACCCCTACTTAAGGTTAGACTATTTTAATACACCTGTTTGGTTAAAGTTAGACTGTACATCTTCTGTACTGGTTAAGGTTAGACTGTACATCTTAATACCCCTACTTAGTTAAGGTTAGACTGTACATCTTAATACCCCTACTGAGTTAAAGTTAGACGGTACATCTTAATACATCTTTAAAACTCACATTTTTTGACCTGGGAATGTGAGAAATAGGATCAACAATGTACATTAATGTTATATGGGAAAATCCAATCCTCAGGTTCCTAATTAATAGGCAACAACTCAACCAAGTCTTGTTTCTGCCAGTAAGTTATGTCCCCTTGCTTCACAGATTCTATTACTGAAATCTGTTTACTTTACTTATCTTGAATAGCACACACCATCAGATCAGACTTTACTCTATTCAGTTGACTTCTATATATGATTTCAAACAAACACAAGACACTCATATCAATAATGCACCAGCAGACCAGGGTGTATCTATTCACTCTACTTGTCTGTATGATTTCAAACAAAGACAAGACATATCAATAATCACCAGCAGACCAGGGTCTGTCTGTTCTTTCTACTTTTATGTATGATTTCAAACACAAGACACTCATATCAATAATGCACCAGCTGACAAGAGTCTGTCTATTCTACTTATATGGATGATCTAAAAGGAAAGGACAACAGACACCCCCATTGACAGACCAGGGTCTGTCTATTCATTCCACTTGTATGTATGATTTCATACACAAGACACCCATATCAGTAATGCACCAGCTGACATTGGTATATCTATTCTACTTACATGGATGATTTTTAAAACAAAACAGACACCCAAATCATACATGCATGAGCAAAGCAGGGTCATGCAGTTCATTGCACTTAAAGGTGTGAATTCAACGAAATACCAGATACACAGATCAAGAATACACCAGTAGATCAAGATCTAAACTGTTCTTTGTATTTAAATTTCAACAAACACCAGACACTTAGATCAATAATAAATCAATAGATCAGGGTCTACTCTGTTCTACTTACATGACTGATTTCAGTCAAATACCAGAATCCATCAATAATACATCAATAGATCAGGGTCTACTCTGTTGTACTTACATGACTGATTTCAGTCAAATACCAGAATCCATCAATAATACATCAATAGATCAGGGTCTACTCTGTTCTACTTACATGACTGATTTCAGTCAAATACCAGAATCCATCAATAATACATCAATAGATCAGGGTCTACTCTGTTCTACTTACATGACTGATTTCAGTCAAATACCAGAATCCATCAATAATAAATCAATAGATCAGGGTCTACTCTGTTCTACTTACATGACTGATTTCAGTCAAATACCAGAATCCATCAGTAATACATCAGTAGATCAGGGTCTACTCTGTTCTACTTACATGACTGATTTCAGTCAAATACCAGAATCCATCAGTAATACATCAGTAGATCAGGGTCTACTCTGTTGTACTTACATGACTGATTTCAGTCAAATACCAGAATCCATCAGTAATACATCAGTAGGTCAGGGTCTACTATGTTCTACTTACATGGCTGACTTCAATCAAACACCAGAATCCATCAGTAATACATCAGTAGATCAGGGTCTACTCTGTTCTACTTACATGACTGATTTCAGTCAAATACCAGAATCCATCAGTAATACATCAGTAGATCAGGGTCTACTCTGTTCTACTTACATGACTGATTTCAGTCAAATACCAGAATCCATTAATAATAAATCAATAGATCAGGGTCTACTCTGTTCTACTTACATGGTTGATTTCAGTCAAATACCAGAATCCATCAATAATACATCAGTAGGTCAGGGTCTACTCTGTTGTACTTACATGACTGATTTCAGTCAAATACCAGAATCCATCAGTAATACATCAGTAGGTCAGGGTCTACTATGTTCTACTTATATGGCTGACTTCAATCAAATACCAGAATCCATCAGAAATACATCAATAGATCAGGGTCTACTCTGTTCTACTTACATGACTGATTTCAGTCAAATACCAGAATCCATCAGTAATACATCAGTAGATCAGGGTCTATTCTGTTCTACTTTCATGACTGATTTCAGTCAAATACCAGAATCCATCAATAATAAATCAATAGATCAGGGTCTACTCTGTTCTACTACATGACTGATTTCAGTCAAATACCAGAATCCATCAATAATACATCAATAGATCAGGGTTTACTCTGTTGTACTTACATGACTGATTTCAGTCAAATACCAGAATCCATCAATAATACATCAATAGATCAGGGTCTACTCTGTTGTACTTACATGACTGATTTCGGTCAAATACCAGAATCCATCAATAATACATCAATAGATCAGGGTCTACTCTGTTCTACTTACATGACTGATTTCAGTCAAATACCAGAATCCATCAATAATACATCAATAGATCAGGATCTACTCTGTTCTACTTACATGACTGATTTCAGTCAAATACCAGAATCCATCAATAATAAATCAATAGATCAGGGTCTACTCTGTTCTACTTACATGACTGATTTCAGTCAAATACCAGAATCCATCAATAATAAATCAATAGATCAGGGTCTACTCTGTTCTACTTACATGACTGATTTCAGTCAAATACCAGAATCCATCAGTAATACATCAGTAGGTCAGGGTCTACTCTGTTCTACTTACATGACTGATTTCAGTCAAATACCAGAATCCATCAGTAATATATTAGTAGATCAAGGTCTACTATGTTCTACTTACATGACTGATTTCAGTCAAATACCAGAATACATCAGTAATACATCAGTAGATCAGGGTCTACTCTGCTCATTGTACTTACTTAAATGTTTTTAAGCAAACATCAGACACCCAGATCAGTAGTTCATAAGCAGAGTAGTGTAATTTCCGACTTTCAAGTGAACTATATAGATCCTGATATACCTGTGCATTTTGAGATGGCAGTTCTGGGACTGTGCAGTTTTTTTTTTTTGTTTTTTTTTACGGAGGGTGCTCTCCCTGGTTGATCTTTTCAGACCATTTAGGGAGGCCCTCCTGCCCTACATGTAATGATTGTGCTATTGTATATTTTGATTTTATTTTCAAAGGTTTCTTCCTGTTAATGTTTGTCTAATGAGATATGTGGGGTTGTTTTTTGTTTTGTTATTTTTTTTCATATATACATGTCAGTTTTTATTATTTTTATTCAAGACATTCATCTTCTTCAAGGAAATAATTTTCCATCGCTATCGAGTCATGTTCTTCCATTTCTTTCTTTTTTCTCCTTTTTGCTCTCCTCTTTTCTCTTCTAATTTCTCTCTCTTTGTCATCACATCACTGTTTCTGTCAGATCACTCTTTTGTGTTTCTGTTGCTTTAGATCCTATTGTTGCTAAAGTTAAGGCTGTCTTTAAAGTCTGATTTGAGCCTTGTTTGTTTTCTGGTAGTTTGGTTTCACCTATTTGATGTTCTTCTGCACTGTTGTTTGTACCTCTTGGTTCATATTGTTTCTGATGTTGTTGTTGTGAAATTTGATTTTGTTCACGTAATAGTTGTTCTTTTCCTATGTTTGTTTTTTTCCTTCTTGGTATTGGCTTTGGGACTGTCTGTGATCTTATTCTCGATTCTGTATTAGTCTCTATCCTTGCTGTTGTTAATATTGGTGCTTTTTCCCAAGCGTCTCTGTTGTTGTTTCTGTTGTCATTTCTGCGATTCTCTCTTGTGGATTTTGTATTTGTTGATTTCGATTTATTTGTTGTCAGTTCTCTTGCTGTGTTTTGGAGTTTGGTTGTTGTTGTTTTTGTTGTATTTCTATCCTCGTTCTCATTTCTGCATGGTTATCTTTCATTCTTGAGTCTGTTCCTTGTATTCTGAAATTCGATTGTTGTTCTTTTTGTTGTTGCTGTTGTTCCAACATTGGCGTTCTCATTTCTGCTTGATTTTCTTCTTGATTCTCTAGGTTTCTGGGACATTTGTGTGGAGTATATCCTGTTTGTCCACATCTATTACATGATCTGTGATGAATGCATCCTTTGTACCATGTTTTGGTTAGAATCCAAATAAGAAAAAGATCTTTTCACTTCCCTCAGTTTACTCTTTTCGATTTCAAAGATCCGAATTCCATTGTATATTGTTGTTAAGGGAATAGTGTCTAATCTTGAAGAAGATATGACCTTGATATTGAATTTTTCCTCAAACCTCTCTTCGTTGCTTGCAAGGGTATTTCAAGAGGGATGTTGGATAGATGTAGCTCCCCCGTTTGTTTCTTAATTTTCCACAATAGTGGTGTTGGTTCTTTTACAATAACTGGTAGTCCTTTAATAGTCATTTCCCCATATGGTAGTATTGGTTGCGTGCCTCTTGGTCTCAGTATATATCCTTTGTATCCTTTCTGGTTTATAGAGTACGTTTTTCCGATATTTTCAGGGTCTAGAACCTTGAGTGTAACCATAACATCTACTGTTCCTGGTACTCTCTCTCTTGGTATTTGTGACATGTCTAGTTCCTGTGTCATTTCTTGGTACAAACATTCTAAATATGATCCTTCAGTTTTCTCTATTCTTCTTATCTTAAAGAAATCCCCCAATTGCCATGGAATTTCCTTGTTGGCTTTGTGTATAGCCATTTTCTCTCATGCACCTCGCTTCTCTTGTGAGTTGAATTCACTGGTCATCTTTCTCTGCAACATTCTGTCTGTATTATTTTTTTTTTTTTTAGTAATTATTTTGTCTCTTTATCACTTTGTCAGCGGTAGTAGTATTCCATTAAAGGATTTGCTTTGTCCTGGCCATTTTCAGCTGAATTTACATTGCCTTCTGGGCAGTTTGCTTGGTCCTGGCCATTTTGAGATTTACTTCAGTTTTTAGCTAACTAGAAAGCATATTACTGAAATTAACATGGTTGGATTTACCTCGTACCATTAACATGGTTGGATTTACATCATACCATTAACATGGTTGGATGTACCATATATCAAATCCTATTTTGATTGGTCAACCAAATCATCTGTCCATTGGAGACACAATTGAATAGTTTTCAGTCATTTCTATTATACAGTGATCCCTTTTTATAATGCCATTCATGGAAGCCACAAAAATGGCTAGCATTATAAAGTGATGAAGTCTTATACCAAGGTATGTCCAATCAAGGTAACCATAAAAGGTAGGCTATATAATGGTGTAAAGGTAAGTCTTATACCAAGGTATGTCCCATCAAGGCAACCATAAAAGCACAATGGTAGGCAATATAATGGTGTAAAGGTAGATAATAATTGGTTCTTATTAGCCAAGGACTAAAACTGGGTGAAAATAAGGACCAATGATGAATCCAATTGAAATAAAATAATGGTTTTATGACCATACCAGCATAATAAGATGGGAAGAAGTATATTGAGAGGCTTGACAGTGAATGATTACTGTACTTAATGATTCTTATTCTTTCAAATAAAATTGTTGCAGTGTAAAATAAGGAACTTATATTTGGATTACATAATAATACTCTGTTACTTTGTTCAGTAAAGATTTGATTGAACCAGTGTGTATAATTTTTCTTATTAGGAACACATTAGTCCTCTATGATCTTTTTCTATTGTTTTCATTTTTGAGGTATTCATTATGCATGGTGTACTAACATATACCTTGAATGATTATATATTTTATGGTGTACTAACATATACCTTGAATGATTATATATTTTATGGTGTACTAACATATACCTTGAATGATTATATATTTTACACAGATTGGTTATTAACTGTTCAGTGTTCAGTGTTTCAGATAGTTTGTAATTTCATTCTTCACTTCCATCTTTTCACTAGATTATGTACCTAGTGTTATAGTTTATACATTGTACATGTCTTTACTGTACATACTTCACTTTACAGTTCATTTATTGCTGTAATTTTCCTCCTATCGTACAGTTTCATTGATAAATTATGGATTGACAGTTATTCAGAGCATGTTTGATCACAACAAAACCTGCATCATTGGTTTATGAATCCAGATGGAAGTATCAGTCTTTCAGCAAAAATCTATGTATTACAGACTCTTTGCTTTTTCTCCATTATATATCTTTTTATATTATAGGTAACTTTTTACTGTCATCATGGTTCTGTAAAAGTTTATGTAAATTGCCAAGAGTAATAAGTGAGATCTGTGAAAATTAACAAGTTACATTGCATATTTTATTCTGAGCTTGCTACCTCTCAAGACTGGTAAAGTCTCAGAAAATTGTTTAATTATTTTATAATCAATTTCTGCTATGTATATTAGTTATATTTAGGTGACCCAAAAATGGTGGAAAATTACTTGCAATTATCAGATGTATGATATACAAAGAAAATCTAGTTTTTTATACTTAACTCTGTATTGGTAACATTTGTCAAATGCTTTAAATCCATATATGTTGTTATATTTTGCTCCTTTCTACAGTCTCCAGTCTTGTAGAAACTGATTAATTTTCTAATACTAAATATTCCATGTATTAATACTGTCTTACTGTATGCACCATCCAAGGTGCCAAATTAGCTGCTATCTTCACTAACCCTGGTGTAATCTATATTTATTCCAATCATCCTTGAACTTTTAATATCCACAGTGTCCTCTACAGAGATTCTAATTACTTACATAAATTTATATGTGTAGTTAAATATTTTTAATAAATAACCTGTACCACAGTACACGGACTTTGGAAAGTGAAATGTTTGTAGAAATATATTAATTTGACTTGGCCTGGATAATAAACATATCCCTTGTGTCAGTTGTGTAATGTTTTCACTACACCATCAATCTCAGACTTCACTGATGCACAGAATTCTTCATTTCTTTGCTGTTGGCTTTGGAAAATATACAAAATATATTTCATTTGTCTTCTTTTATAGATACTATAGATAAATAATTTATAATTTACCCTCATAAACTGTCCTTGCAAGACAAAAAACTTCTGTCATAAATCAGCTAGGATTTATCTAATTTCATTCTACTACTGTGAATTTACTTTTTGTGTGGATACCAGTTTTAATGGATTTCATGGTTTTCACCAACCATGAAGTTAAAGGCATTAAAGAACATAGGTTTTTTAATGAAAACAATAGTTAAATCCTAATTCATAAAATTATGTGCTCTAAAAAAATGTCCTTTTTTTTCCTAAACCATAAAAATCTATATCCAAAAATATAAATTTACAGTAGTAATTTACCTATATTACACTCTTCATCTTTTTTATTACTTACACTGTATCATCATTATAAATAAGATATATAAAGCCAGTCCTACTTAGCTTTCTATATTTACATAACATGGTAATAAATTGTCAAACCAATATGTAGAATTCATTCACCAGTTATGTTGTAAAATGTCTGCATGGTGGATTTTACAACCAGTGTCATATTATAAATCAATTTGTTATGTTATGGAAATTACTATTAAACTGAGAGATTATGGAAAGCCATGTACAAATCTGGAAGATGATATTGTGGAATGCATACTTGTGCTGATTACAGTATTCCGTTTTGAACATTATTTATGCATTTTAAAACTTTTGCTGGTAACTATATTGAGAAGTATATATTTTTGAAGGGAATCTGCAGACCAAACATTAAAAGCTGTATGTATCTTGTGTTGAAAGTATCTCTTCTTTATTTTTAATATTTCGTATCAAAACACATTTATGGAATAATTTCAAGATTAAAAAATTAGTTCACACTAATATGGAAATTCAATTAAGTCATGTATATTGAAAATGATATACCTTATAGTATTTTATGGTAATGATTTTTGCATTTATTGCACCATTGCAGAACATATAATGTATTATGTGATGTCAGACCTATTTCATATTTTTGATATGTTAACTAGTAAAGCATTTTGTCTTGATATCATAATGATTAAACCATGGGGCCATCCTAATAAACATTTCATAAAGTAGGAGGTGGGGGATTTATTATCATACAACAGTTGTTGTTGTTGTAGGGTTTAATGCCATTTTTCAGCACAAGATAGGCTATGCATGGCACCCAGTATAACTGATGGAGGAAGAACCCTGGAAAACCCCAGGAACAACCACCAACCCACATGAAGCTACTGGCAAGCTTTCTCACATACCCATATACCCATGTTAGCCAAGCCTGAGACTCGAATCCATGCAGACACAGGTGAGATGGCAGTGATCTGTAATGGTGAGTGCTTTAGACTACTAGGACACTCGGGGCCCCACCAGACAACAGAATTATACAGCATGTTTGCATATATATATATATATATATATATATATATATATATATATATATATATATATAAGTATATTGTTGATGATAAGCTCACCTCATATTTTACCAACAATTTTCCCAATATTTATAAAGATATCTTTGCCTGATGGTACCTCCCCCCACTCACCTTTGTGATAAATAAATATGTTGGCTTTCTGTTCACACCATGGGCGAAATACTGTAATTTCAATCACTTTGTTTCATAAGGCAGTTGCTGGAGATAAATTATTTAACTGGTTTAATAAATTTCATATGAACTGAAAACTAATGTAAGAACTGCTGTGATGACACAGGTGTTTTTAACTTGACAGTATCATTCAGCGCAAATATTTAGACCTTTTAGGTCTAGTTTTTATAGTCACCATGAAATTCTGTAGGAATTTTAATTACTAGTCTGAGTTACTTAATCACTTGATAAAGGTATCCACCTTCACTGGGTCCACTTTAATTACCAGTCTGAGTTACTTGAATCACTTGATAAAGGTATCCACCTTCATCTGGGTCCACTTTTTATTGTATTCGTAAAACTGAATTTAGAATATTGAATAGCAAATATGCAACTGATACTTTTTTGTCATACAACTCATATCATTTTGATACATTGTACATTTGTATATTCTATATCTCTCATACATCTCTCATACATTACTAATGGGATGAACACCCCAATAGTGACAGATATTAATTTCAAGGGAGGTCAGTAAAGAAACTTATGATGCCATTTAAAAATTATGGGTCAGTACACTGTAGGAGTCACAGTACTAATTCAGTTCCCATAGTAAACCTATGCAAACACTATGATATTAAAAATTCAATAACTTTAAATTTCTGAGTGCCCATGATCAAACCTATATTTATCAGTACAGATGAAACCTGGATGTCAGCTTCTGTGTAGAGGAAAGGATATGAGCCACGGCAATTTCTGGACCTGCATGTGTTTGAAACATGTGCTTTCAATTCCACACCAAAGAGTCAGGTGCTAATTTTAGTAATGAGTGTTTCAAACTCAAGACTGTTAAAGGACTGGAATTCCATCAATAAAACAATGTCTCTATTTTTTTTCACTTACAACTAGGATAAGCTCTCAAAAGATTCTTTTTCCTAAAACATAACTTACATTATTAACCAATCCTGGCCACCCAAACCCATATATACTCTATTAAATGTTCACCCATTTCCAGGCTGGTTCCCACTTTTCCATACCATTAGTACCGTGTGTCCTGTATTTGTAAAAAAGGTCAGTTCTGATACTGAATGGTATCCATTAGTACAGTGCTTAGACTGTATAGTTTTCTGTATACAGGGCACTCAATATTTCATACTGCCATTTGATAAGAACTTACGATCTATGAGTGTCAGAATTTTTTTTTACTGATTTAGTTAGTCTCGGCTTCTACCAAAACCATACCTGCATAGAAAATGTGCAGATGTTCATCTGGGAAGAAAAATAGCAAAAGCTAATCTCCCTTGCAGTTTGTTTACATCAAGGGGATATGTTCTGTTCTCACTTGTTTAGAAGTGTTGACATTGTTGAGATTATGATGTCATAAAGTACATGATGTGTAAAAGATGTTAGACACATATACTGCTAAATCGTTCTATCAACATTTTCTTGACATATAAATTTTACCTCACATTACCTTAAGAGCATGAATTGGCAAGTTTTGTTTTCTTTATTAATTTAATTTACTTTCATCAACATTTACAGTGTCCCTCATTTTCATTTTACTTTGTTTTTTTCCCCAGGCACTGGTTTGGCTATCGATTGCATAGAAATGAAACCCAAAGCAGACCAATGTTTTTAGACTGGTTTTAGTATTAATTTTTCTAATATATTATACTAATTCCTTGTATTACAGTGCCAGATAATTTCCCAGGTCTTTTTTATTTTTGCAGTATTGATAGAATATGCAGTGCCATGTTTTTGATTTCAGAATTAAACATAACTGACTGAAATGTAACAGAAATCTAGTTTAATAAAAATATACTCCGACAATTGGAAGACTGCACACAGTACTATCAATATATCATCCTGTACATTTTACATTTTGTGTTTCAGTGAAGGAGACTGGGACTTTTTCTGGTGTGACAGAGAATGGCTCCATGCTAACTATGACACCATGTTCCTACAGGAACACCAAAAGATCCTGCACTTCAGGAACCACTATGAGGTACACCATTAACCACATCTCCCCTTACATGCTCCCCAACTCCAACTTGCTGATAGAACTACTCAGAAATACATCAAAATGTTTTACTAAAATGATGAAACCTCCGATTTTTACACATCAGTTAATGCAACACAATTGATGAATTAGATTGCTAGAATTGTGTGGCATTATTGATTGATCCAATATCAGAAGTTTGTGTAATACTGTTGTAACCTTGATGCTATGGCGATGTCATCAGATTCTCCCCATGAAATAGGACCTGAAGTTTGTGACATTAAAATCGACAAAAATGCTGTTGTAACCTTGATGCTATGGTTATGTCATCAGATTCTTCCCATTAAATAATCCTGAAGACTTACACTCTTATGATTGAGAATTTGAATTAGTTAATGATGAATTTACCGTCACAAATAACTACTTTACTGAATTTCATGATGCATAACAAATTGAGAATCTGAGGAAGTTAATGGTATTTCTAATGTCCTAAATATCCACTTTTGCTGGATTCAATGATGCATACACATTGAGGATTTGAGGAAGTTAATTGTAGTATTACTGTCACAAATATCAACTTTACTGAATTTCATGATGCATAACAAATTGAGGATCTGAGGAAGTTAATGGTTGTCTTTCTGTAATAAATATCCACTTTTCAGGATTTCATGATGCATAACAAATTGAGGATCAGAGGAGGTTAAAAGGATGTTACTGTCACAAATATCCACATTACTGTCCTTATTGATGCATAACAAATTGAGGATTATAGGAAGTTAATGGTGATTTTACTGTCACAGATATCCATTTTACTGGATCTGAAAATGCATAACAAATTGAGGATTATAGGAAGTTAAGGGTGATTTTACTGTCACAAGTATCTGCTTGATTTAGTAATGCATAACAAATTGATGAATTGAGGAAGTTATTGGTGATTTTACTATCACACATATCCATTTTACTACTACTACTACTACGACAACGATGACGACTAATAAAGACTTTATTTTCAGAGGGTGACTCAGTTAGTTACAAATGAGAAACTAATCTACCTTGAGGCCCTCTATTATGTAAATAGAAGATACAAGCTTATAATAATAATATGTTCACACACACACACACACACACACACACACACACACACACACACACACACACACACACACACACACACAGAGCAAATACACAGTATATAAACAAGTATTCACATGAATGCTACATTGCTGCAGAAATGAAAATGAAGCACAGGAAGTGGGTGGAGTAACATGTACTTTAATAAGAACACCATTTTTTTAATGATTTCATCCATCTAATACACTTTTTCAGGAAGGAAGAATTGCCTGGAGCTGATTTAATATCACGTGGAATGTTATTCCAAACAAGCTGACCTGAAATTAAAAGCTATTTGTGAATAGCTTCTTTTTTGTCTTGGGTACTTTGAAATTTTGCCCTTTTAATGATCTTAGATTTGGGGTAACAGCAGATTCTCTTTCCTGCAAAATGGTGTTTTGGTAAGTGGGGGCTGATTTTGTAAAAATTTTTAAAATTATTTTGTCCTTTCTCAAAATATTCTTTTATGTATTTTTTTGGTAATACTTTCAATGTAAACGTTGCAGTTTGAACAATTTCTGATTGCTGATCAAGAATTATTTTACAGCCCTTTGCTGGAGTCTGGACATTTTTCTCATATTTTTAGCAATTGCGTTCGCCCAAATCATATTACACTTGTCAAGATGCAGTTGTAAAAAGTAACTGTAATGTAATGGATTGAAGGCCTTGATTTTCTTTAGGAGCCAAGGATAAGAGTTTATTTTTTTTAAAATATAGTTTATATGGTGAGACCATTGCAAGTTATTATCTACAAATGTTCCAAGAATTCTATCTAAACACATCATTTTCAGAGATTTGTTGATGCATAGCAAACTGAGTTTTACTTCTTACACAACAATAAGTCCAGAAAAAGTAAATATATGTGAAATCATTATTTTCAAGTCCAATAAAAGTAAATATTCATGATATCATTATTTTCAAATCATCAAACACAAGAATGCAATAACCTATTGCATGTGAGTGCATGTATTTTAGATTTTTAATGTAGCTTTAAAAAAATTTCTGTCATATCACTATGATGTCTGCAGTGTGACAGTTTATAGTGATGTCTAGCACTGGGGTATCATGCCTCAAACATGTAGCATTATGTCCCATCCAGTCACATTATCCTGACACCAGGCCGACCAGTCCTAACACTTACCCTTAAAACTGAGCGCCAAGCGAGGCAGCTGCTAGTACCATTTTTATATGTCTTTGGTATAACTCAGCCAGTATTCAAACCCACAACATCCTGCATCTGAGGCAGATGCTCTAACCACTAGGCCACTGGAGTGCTTAAATATTGCAACATTTCCACTCCCTGAAAAGAAATTTTTAAAACTTTTGACTGGCTACCCTCAAATATCTTGTATAACTTTTAAAACTGAACTCACATTTTGCCAAATTAATTTGTGTTTTAAAACTTCAGAATTGTATGCATCAGGTTACCACATATGATCGCTTATACGTTCAGTCCAACTGCAACAATATAGATCTTGATCAGCCATCCCATAATGGGCCCACAGGTAAGGGTTATTTTTTCTGCCTATTACTCTTAACAGACTGCATAGATCCAGATCTGCCAGCACATTATGCAGTGGCAGATATGGATCTATAAATGAGCATATATGGTACTGGTGGACTGGCAAGAATATTAACATATCTGTTTTATTTTCAGCTGACCAGGAAAAACCTTATGGTGAAAAACTTGAAAAGACTGAAAAAACAGGTGGAAAGAGAGCAGGGCAAAGTGGAAGCACAAAGGTAAGGCAAGAACCAAGGGAAGGAATAAAAGGGGGAAGAAATACATACAGGGAACATAATCTTAATATGAAATTTGCAAGAACATTTTCTTTGTCAGTTAATTCCTTTCATTAATTACCAAGTGATAAGATATTTATTTTAATCTGATTGCCTTCCTCGGAAGAAAAATAAATCAAGAGATGAAGTACTGGTGTCTCTGATGCATATTCAGTAAGCCATCATTTCATTGTAATTTTGTAGTTCCTTTTTTCAGATATTTTTATGCAAAGATATCAATAGTTCCTTAGCTGGTAGATTGTAAATAACCGAGGAACATGCGTGCTAAGTTTGGATTTTTTGATTTTTTTAACAACATAAAGAGAGTGAAACTTTTCTGTCAGGAAGGATAATGATTGATTACCAGAGATCAAAGAATATATTTGCATTTATTACCAGATATCCAAAAATATATTTGCATTTATCCATTTCAGCTTTGACTTCTTTCCAACAACATATGAGTTACCGGTAAGTGTTTAAATATCCACCATTAGTAATCTATTTCCAGCTTGTAAATGAGCCCCTGAAACACATATGCACTCTTTCATTGTCCCCTTCACTGATATGGAATCTAGTTGTATTGAAAGTTACATTTTACTTTCTTATTTGTTTATGCAAATAGCAAATGTTGACATAGAGTAGTAAATAGATTGGACAAGACTTTTCAATAAAGTAAAACAGAAATTTTCAACTTCAGCTAGAATTTTAAAATTAGAACATTGCATGAAAAATGCTTCTTTTAAAATATACAGTGTATACCTGGTAGAACATTTTCACCTGTTCACTACATTTTTATCTTTAAGTCTGAATACCACATATTTGTGGAGGAGTTTAAGAAGATTCCAGGAATCATATGGATTATGAAGCCAGCTGCCAAATCCCAGGGGCGTGGAATTTTCCTGTTTCGTCGGCTGAAGGACATCACAGACTGGAAAAAGGTAGGGTATCAGGGAGAAAAAGATTACCCTTGGTCAGAAGCTAAGAAAATTGCTGAAAATAGCTCAAATAAATGTAATTTAGACCTGTGCATTGTGTCGAAAATGGAGGCATGGTGTGCGTTATAATACATAATGAATGAAATGACACATAACATTATATGTATTGACTTTGAAACTTCAATGTGATGTAAACTGTGATATGGAACTTGTGATGCAGTATGTATCATGATGAAGCAAATTTTTAGTCTGCAAGCATTGCAACTGTCTTGATGACCAGTTATTGGAAATGTCCAGATGTTAAAGTGGTATACATAATTTTCAGAGATCAGTCCATACACCATACAGTGATGTCCTTTGTTTAATGTTATTTGGATATGTTCACTATTTATAATTGCTCAGATTATAAATATTGTCTGATCATGGGAAAAGAGGAGAGAAAAATGCACATTTTTAGAGGGATAATTTTTATTTTTATTTCTTATGTGTATCATGATGCATGATATTTTGTGTGAGTTGTATTGATACATTGTCTTAGTTGTGATGTATATCGTTGTGATTAATGAGGAATTACTGACTTCATTCAATACATGCATCAGCATAAACAGATAACATGATACCAGTGTACAATGACAAATTGCTGCACTTCTAATGTAATTATCAAATATACCATCAGAACAAAGATTAGTTACTGTAGATAGGGTCAAAAATATATGAAAGAAAAACTGTGTCTAATACAAAATATAAAAATGCAGAGCCTGTCATTCAGTACTGACAAACTGAGAACTACTTTTGGATTCCATGGATTTATCCTTATTGAAGGTCAGCAGCTGGTCATAATCAAAGCTACATGTTAGAACTTATCATTCCAAAAAAGGGATCATTTTGATTTGTTTGGTTTCGAATTTTAACTGTAAATTAATGTGTAAAGTTTACATGATTTACAAAAACACACATGTGTGAACACATAAAATTGTGTTGGAAAACTTTATTACCCAGGTCTAAAAACTAAGGTAAATTACAAATTGTGACATATAAATAAGAATACAGGTGCTAAGTATGCAAAGGTAAAAGGTATGCTATATTTAATTTCATTTCTCGACAGTCTTACAGTCATATTGGACACAGTTATCTGATAAGATGAACAAATAAACAACACAATTATGCACAATTTATTCACGTCAGGCATTCATAGCATTACCAGTATGCACAATTTATTGACATCAGGCCTTCATAGCATTACCAGTATGTATATTTCATAGACATCAGGCATTCATAGCATTACAAGTATGTACATTTCATAGACATCAGGCATTCATAGCATTACAAGTATGTACATTTCATAGACATCAGGCATTCATAGCATTACAAGTATGTACATTTCATAGACATCAGGCATTCATAGCATTACCAGTATGCACAATTTATTGACATCAGGCATTCATAGAATTACAAGTATGTACATTTCATAGACATCAGGCATTCATAGCATTACTAGTATGTACATTTCATTAGGACATCAGGCATTCATAGCATTACTAGTATGTACATTTCATTAGGACATCAGGCATTCATAGCATTACCATTATGTACATTTCGTACACACCAGGCATTCATAGGATTACAAGTATGTATATTTCATAGACATCAGGCATTCATAGCATTACTAGTATGTACATTTCATAGACATCAGGCATTCATAGAATTTCCAGTATATACATATCATAGACATCAGGCATTCATAGCATTACCATTATGTACATTTCGTAGACACCAGGCTTTCATAGCATTACAAGTATGTATATTTTATAGACATCAGGCATTCATAGCATTACCAGTATGTACATTTCATAGACATCAAGCATTCATAGCATTACCAGTATGTACATTTCATAAACATCAGGCATTCATAGCATTACCAGTATGTACATTTTGTTGACAACAGGCATTCATAGCATTACCAATATGTACATTTCATAGACATCAGGCATTCATAGTATTACCAGTATGTACAATTTATATAAGGCTACATTTCACATTGAAATTCTCACAGTTGTGTTTCCTTGACATGTGCATGTGAATAATCTTTCATGTGGTTGTAACCCTTTGAAAGCACATTCTATTTTAGCTTACAATGTATTCCATATTTTGTTAGGGAGAATACCAACCACTAACAGATCCTAACAGGGAAGTACCAGAGACATATGTGGTACAGAGATACATAGAAAATCCCTACCTCATTGGGAGCAGGAAGTTTGATATCAGGGTCTATGTCCTGGTTGTTTCAGTGAGTATATCTCACTTGTGCTTTGTTACCTTCAGTTATTTAACTTTTCTTCATTTTTTGCAAAATAAAAGACAACTTAAATTATATGAGAGCTGGTTTTAAGATCATATCATGCAGTATTTCCTGGGCAGAGGGAACTGTTGTTTGAATCTCACTGACAGGAGATATTTGAGCCAATTTTCTGTTTGAAAAGTCCAGTTTTGCTGCCTCAGATACGGGGCAGTATTTGCCAACCAATATTTCATATCCAAGGGTCTGTCAAAATGTGTAATTTGTGAACATCATTAGCTTAATTATTTATCTTCATGTCAGGTAGTTATTATTCACAACTCACCTGTATTGTTTCTATTGGACAATATATGCCCATAGCATTGATGCATCTGATGTGAAAATATCAAAAAATGGAGACTAAACAAGTGAGTTTACATGCGTTGGCATGAACATAGATAATGAAACTATTTACTTCTGAAATCACACATTTCCATGCATTTTTCTTTATGATATAAAGGCAAACAAATGCAGCCCTGTGTTCATTTTGCCACCTTTCCCTAAATTTCTCTGTGGCCTGAAAGACCAGCAACTTCAAATATTACCATGCAGTGCGGCTTAGATCAGTACTATGTCTGCCATTTCAATAGCAATTTTCATGCAGCCATTGCTGAACTGTTGTTCAGGATAATTTCACTGATGTAGAATGATTAAAAATGGTCATATTATTTGTCAAAGACTTTCTTTGATTTTTCTGAACATGGTGGAAGAAGGACTGTGCAATTGTTTTTTTTTATTTTCTGATTCTGTATCATTTTATAAATATGTAGAAGGTAAGTCTATTTAAGATTATTTTTTTCTGCAATTTCCATTTTTCCCTGATTCATTTACATTTGCAATTTCCCTTCCATTTTTCCCTGATCCATTTACATTTGCAATTTCCCTTCCATTTTTCCCTGATTCATTTACATTTGCAATCAATTATTTTTGAGCAAGTATGAAATATTGTCCCTGGTACTGGGGAGCATTTTCATGAAATGACACTAACTGATTGTGTACATAACAATTATCTCCCTTTTAAGTACACAAATTAATTGGGTACAATATGAAATTTTATCCTGATTGTTCAGATAAGCAACCAGAATGGACTAATTTCATAGAAAACACTTCTACCCTTTGATGCTTGAAGTTCTGCACTGTATATTTAGGAAATAGCTGATGTTAAAGATGACACAAGCAATTCTGAAAATTAATTCATTGTTCTGAGATTGTTATTCAGCATTTGCTACGTTTGCTGTCAATGTGTTTTATACTTTTTGCTTGTGATTTTGAGCCAGAGTTCAAACAGTTCAGCTTGTGATTTTGTATCAACATTGCTTACCCTGATTTAATGGCACATTAAACAATGACCTACTTGACTTTGAGTGCTTGAACTGGAAAATCATATTGTAGGGTTACATTTTTGGAGGCCAGATGCCTATTTTGTTTCAGGAACCTTCTAGTAATGGCATTTATTTATCCTCATTTTAATTTTGATAGGGTCAATGACTTGTCTGGTTTCTTTACAGCTGTTTATTTCTGCCTGTCCCTATTTCAGTATAACCCTATGAAAGTGTGGCTGTATAGAGGTGGCTTTGCTAGGTTTTCCAACACCAGGTTCTCTCTGGATTCTTTAGAAGACACATGTATCCTTGACTATTGCTCAATATGATAATTAATTTAAAAAGTCCTTTGATAAAGAAGCTTTGTAACCAAATGAGTATATTGGAAAGATATTTAACGACACAGGAATGTTTTCCTAGCAAACTTTTTATACGCAGTCATGGCAGGAAGCCACATCATATTTGACTGATTCTGCACAATGACCTCTAATCACTGTCAAAGGGTGGGGGTGGGTAACCAGGAGGGAGGGTTGGGGTTGGTTGGATATGTAGTAAAAAGAATGGGGATTTGTGATAGTGAGCCATTGCAACAGGTCTAGGTATAGACTTGATGATCCAAAATCCTGATTATCTAAACCATTCTCATGTCTCCTGTCCAGATTGAACAGTGAAACCTCTCAAAACTTGTACCTCAATAAACCAGACTTCATTGAAACTGAAACTGTTTTTATTTTTGGTCTCAAATTTCCCTTCACTCATTAAACCAGACTTCTATTGAAACTGAAATAGTTTTTTGACTCAAATTTCCCTTCACTCAGTCAACCAGACTTCCATTGAAACTGGAATAGCTTTTTGGTCTCAAATTTCATTCACTGATTTATCCAGACTTCCATTCAAACTTAAATAGTTTTTTGACTCAAATTTACCTTCACTCAGCAAACCAGACTTCCATTAAAACTGAAATATATTTTGGTTTCAAATTTCATTCACTCAGTTAACCAGACTTCCATTGAAATTGAAATAGTTTTTGGGTCTCAAATTTACCTTCACTCAGTAAACTGAAAAAATTTCAGTTTCAAAAACAAAAGTTTGTAAGTCCAGGGTGTTTTGTCTTGAAAGCTTTTGCTGTATGTTCTGGGAAATGTTGATCAATTCATTTATTCCAAAATTTATATTTTCTCAACCTAGTTCTTTTCCACAAGTCAGATTTAATGGTACTGCTGCTTGCATTGAGTGACATCATTACTTGTTTATTCTGTGTGGGTTTTTTTTAATGAACACTTAAGATACTGAACATTTTATGACTGCAGATAACAAAACTTCAGCACAGAACATAGAAGAAGTAATGATTGTGTGGTAACTGGTTTTATGTGCAAACTAGGGTAGACTCTTTGGGTATAGCTCAATAGCTTTTCCAGGTGATTAATCACATTGTGAAATTCAGGCCTGCATTGATTTTCTTTAGTCTGGATGAATGAAAATTCTGGGTAAATACAATTCAGGTATAGCATATTTTACTCCAGTGGATTTGTTAAGGATTCTTCAAAATGATTTGAAAGTCTTTGGGTATCTGAATATTATTTTATTAAAATGCCAGTTCCTGTCTAGCAAGACAACATAGCCTTAACTCCAGGTAGACATTCATTTAACCAATG
>JAECUM010033914.1:0-35306 GCA_016617855.1 Megalonaias nervosa
TCGTATGAGAAAAAGAGTCAATACATTTTGTTAACTTCAAAAAGAAATTTAATAAGCAAAACAATGTAACCGTTTATTATGGATGACGGAGAGAGGGTAATAGACCGAAAATATAGATTGGATCACCAAAAAGTGTTTAATGAAAATTATACAAAAGATAAAACATAACTAATTTACAAACCTATGGACGCTTTTATATAACTGTAAATAATGCTTTCGGATATTGAGAGAAATATTAAAAAGGAAACTATTAGCGGCCTTGAGAGATTTGCCGCTGAAGTTTGCAATTTTCTTTGGAAACATGTTAAAGAAGCTTTGTATCTACGTTTTTAATTGCTGTATTGGGCATTTTGCAATTATCTTTTCTCATAGAATCATTATCTGCAATCCTCCAAAAGCATAATGATCTGAGATTTGTAACAAAATCAGACTGCCTAATTTACATTATAAGAGTACTTCTGTGTCTATTGCTAATGGTTATGAAAATCCTTCCTTTTTTTATTAGTGACATTGACAGTCAAAATGGTGTTATAAAAGGAGAATTTACTGGCGAAAATATAAGACTTTTTTATGACCCGGTTCACTATCTTGAGGAAGCAATATTACATTTCAAGAACACAGGCATGTAACACGTCGTGGTGTTTCTGTCTGGGTGTATTGTGTGTGTCTGTGTGTACGTTTGTATTTAACTAAGCAAATGTATGTCAGTCAGGTTTCATTCAACTGAAAGAATTCCCCGTTCACTGGGTCAACTGGTGATGTGAAGGAATACGAAATGTCATGACGTTTCGTCAGTAAAAAAGTAATATAGCTGTCGATTGGATATTTTGATATTGAGATATAAATTAAAACATAGCACTATCCTCAGATCATATTAGTAAATTACCTCCTTTGACCAGAAGGTACAATTACCAACTTTAAGACGCTTCGTCATCGAAAAACGAGTAGTTCATGAACAAAAAAAAATCTAATCGTCATCTTTCTTTACGCTGTGTCAAGGCAGCACGGAATTCACTCCAAATCGAAGCACTGCTATCAAGATTTCATCTGGAATAATATTAAATATGCTCGTCTCGTCCTGGAATTTTCAAGATCAGAATTGAAATCCAATATGGCGGAAGTATGTTATTAGTCGCTTTCCTCTCAGGAGAATGAGATATATTAAGTCTATCTAATTATTTTGACATCAAACACATTCCAGAAGAACCTAAATATTGTCATTGCTTCGATCGTTAGATATTGGTACTAGACATCACACATGTCTCTACAAACGTGTCTCAAAGGAATAACGTTCCACGTTGTTTATATTACGTGATGGTAATAACTAGAGACAGACAGTATAATTCGGCTTCTCATGCCACTTTTTAAGGTTTTCTCATTCTATTGAGTGTTTCCTAACACAGATTGTTTGCTTGTGTGTGTGTGTGTGTGTGTGTGTGTGTGTGTGTGTGTGATTTGGATTTTTAACGAAACTTTAAACAAATTTCAGTCTAGCACTGGGGTATCATGCAACAGACATGTCATCATGTCCCAACCAGTCACATGATCCTGACACCAGGCCGACCAGTCCTATCATTAACCTCTTAATACTGAGCGCCAAGCAAGGCAGCTGCTAGTACTATTTTTTTGTAAGTCGAACCCACCACCTCCTGCATCCCAGGCGGACGCTCAAACCACTTTGGCCACCGGAGCGGTCCTGAATATTTATAATACCTATGTCTCTCGACTGGATGTACCCTCAAGGAAGGTATATAAGTCATTTGGAATGACTTTCAGATTAAACGTATATATCGTATTAGATCTCGCTGCAATCTCGTATGTCATTTAAGCATTACCATTTTCCAGTAATATAATACATACTAGCTTAAATAATTAGTCGGAAACTGTTACTCTGTTGTCATTTGTTGTTCTGTTTTTCGTCATATCTAATTAATGCTCTGTGTTATATGTATGGGTAAAAACACGATGTCATAAATGAAAACCTTTTGGATGTATCAAGTCAGTGCAACATTGATATATATATACCAGACGTACATTGATACACACCGGACGTACTGGGTTTGCCCCGCTTTTTAGTGCAAAATAAATGATTTATATACTGATTCTGTGATAAGTAGTGTCGATTCTGATACCAGGATTTTGTCATTAAGAGGTATTGGAAATGACAGTGAGACATAGTGCAAATGTCAAAGAGAGATCGTGAAAATCACAATGAGACATGGTGAAAATGACCATGAGAGATGAGATGGTGCAAATGACAATGAGAGATGTTGAAAATGACAGAGACATAGTGAAAATGCGTGAAAATGTCAATGAGAAATATTAAAGCTGTCAATGAGAGTTAGTGAAAATGACAATGAGAGATGGTGAAAATGACAATGAGAGATGGTGAAAATGACAATGAGAGATGGTAAAATGACAAAGAAACTAGCACACTAACAATAAACAGATACAAAATTACAACTATATATCGATATGAAACAATTATATATTCATTTGATATTGTAGAATTAGAAATAAGCAAATTGTCAAAGCTTGAAAATATGAATAATATCTAATGACAGTGGTACGATAAATAGCTACTAATCATCTTATTATATACTGTACGAAGCATATGAAATAAAAAGGTACTAATCATCTTGTTGTCTAGCTGTACGAAACATATCAAATAAATAGCTACTAATCATCTTGTTATCTAGCTGCACGAAGTATATCAAAATAAATAGCTACTAATCGTATTGTTATCTAGTTGTAAATAGAATATCAAATAAATTTATTAATCTTGTTATCTAGCTGTACGCAGATATGAAATAAATAGGTACTTATCACCTTGTTATCTAGCTGTATAAAGTATGTTAAAATAGCTGTACGATGCATATCAAATAAATAGCTACTGATCATGTTGCTAGCTAACTGGACAAAGATATCAAATAAATAGGTACACATTGTTATTAAAGCATATAAAATAAATAGGTACTTATCACCTTGTTATCTAGCGGTATAAAGCACATTAACTGGCTTTACAAAACATATCATATAAATAGGTAATAATCTTGTTATCTAGCTGTACAAAGCATATAAAATAAATATGTACTTATCACCTTGTTATCTAGCGGTATAAAGCACATTAAATAGCTGTACAAAGCATATCATATAAATAGGTACTAATCTTGTTATCTAGCTGTACAAAGCATATCAAATAAATAGGTACTTATCACCTTGATATCTAGCTGTATAAATCATATTAAATAGCTGTACAAAGCATATCAAATAAATAGGTACTAATTATCTTGTTATCTAACTGTACAAAACATAAAAACTTTGTATCGTAACTCTCTGTCCCAAGTAAATACATTCGAGTAAACCACAGGTTGACAGTCTACATGAATAGTACAGGCAATTAAAAGCAAAAGCATGTAAAATGATTTCTATCTCCGTTTCCATGATGGATTCATAAGGCCTGAATGCCAAGAAGTCACGGTTCCACATTCACATATTGAAGACGTAAAACAATCAAAAGTAATGACTTTTCTTATTTCTCAGAAATTCAGTTTGTGTATATTTAAGTTTTAAATTCTTGCGAAGAATAGACATTATGACCTTCCAATACGTACTTATTAATAGTACCGTATGTATCTTTCGTTGACCACTCTGGTGGTCTAGGTGGTTAGTGCGTCCGCCTCGGATGCGAATGTACCGGGTTCGATCCTCAGCCGAGTCAGACCAAAGACTTATAAAAATGGTACTAGCACCTTTACTAGGAGTTCACTATTAAAAGTTAGTGTTAAGACTAGTCTGCCTGGTGTCAGGATAATGTGACTGGGTGATACATTATGCTACATGTCTGCGGCAGGGTGCCCCAGTGCTAAACATCACCATAAACTGCCAAACTGCAGACATTGTAGCGATATGATTGAAAATTTTTTAAAAGATACGTTAATATTCCAAATCACACACACACACACACACACACACACACACACACACACACACACACACACACACACACACACACACACACACACACTATATTTCTTCTCAATCTGTATGTGTGTTTGTTTGTTTGCAACTATATCAACATGGAAGAAAATCATAGACTCAGTGCGTTTTGAACGTAATGTTAAAAAGAATGCTATTTTGGGCCAAATTAATAGCCCATATTTTTTTCTACTTCCAAGAATATAATACTTATTTTACCCTACTATCCGTATCTTACAAACTAAACCGAGAAGTCAAGAGAAATATATGAAATATGTAAATGTTAAAGACGTTCATGGATGCAAAGGTTTTCATCGCCTACCTCTGCCATTGGAGAAAGGTCATGTTCTAATCGCCTACCTCAACCATTGGAGAAAGGTTATGTTCTAATCGCCTACCTCAGCCATTGGAGAAAGGTCATGTTCTAATATACAGAGGCATTATGTAAATGCCTGACATTGTTTTCCAAAGCAGACAATACAGTGAATCCGTAAATCCCATTCAAAGGGTATAGAATCCTTCCAATACTTTATTCTCCATTTGTTATCACACAAATTTGTTCTGTTGTTTGCTCAGAAGGGTTCAAACAAGCTGGCGTCTTATTATCTGAACTGGCTGACTTCCGGGATTTCATATGATTGCACGACAGGCTTTAATCAGGAAATTAGATCGTGGTATACCGTAAGGATGCTTTCATTTAAACCTTTGATTAGAGCAGTTATTCTGCTGTGACATAATATTCGATTACGGTATGCTCTTGAACTAAATTGAAAATACGAAGACAAATCAGTTAGCACCCTTTGATTTCTCCCAACGATTTCAAGAGAACTTTCATGTACTGACTTTGATCGGATTTATGGTCAACCGATTTTTGAACTCCAGTAAATAGTGACGTCTATCTATCTGTCTGTTCTACACACACACACACACACACACACACACACACACACACACACACACACACACACACACACACATATATATATATATATATATATATATATATATATATATATATATATATATATATATATATATATATATATATATATATATATATATAGTTACGACTTTATGGTCTTAAACACAGAAACAGAAAGGAGGAAAAACCAACAAGCTTTGTACAGTTAAAACAACAGTCTATTTCCCTATAAAACATAAAACGAAAATGTAAAAATAACTTACGCTATTGCGAATGAAATCCCAAACAATCCTAGAATTTCTAACACAAGTCCTAATGATTAAAGCACATAATAAACTTTAGTGGTATTCACAAATAAATCCAGCGCTGAAAGTGGTGATGTGCCTTTGATGGCGTGAATAGTAATGATGTGCCAATGACCTTTTTATAAAGTCACAATAATAATATTATTCAGAAATGCATCTTTTTTCACAACTAGCAGTTTCTAAAAAAAACAAAACAAAACAAAAACACAAAACCCCCCCAAAAAAAGAAAAGGAAAATGACAACAAAAACAACCCCCCCCCACTTATTACCTGATGGAAAATTTGATTCAACAAGCTTTGTAAAATCAGATCATTGTTCTGACTTGATTTTACAAAGCTTGTTGGTTTTTCCTCCTTTCTGTTCCAAATGTTTGCAAGAAAAAATCTCAATTATAATTAGAAGGTCTGTTAATGAGGGTATAAAAAGAATATGTTAATGAGGGTATAAAAAGAATATGGTAAACACAATGCCCTCGATTCAGACGAAAACAATAATCACCGATCTTGGACAAGGTCTGTTCCAAAAGTAAAATTTTTCATAACCCACAGCGTATCGTGAAATAAAGAAAATAAATAAATAAATATATATATATATATATATATATATATATATATATATATATATATATATATATATATATATATATATATATATATATATATATATATGTGTGTGTGTGTGTGTGTGTGTGTGTGTGTGTGTGTGTGTGTCATATGTAGTGAAATTTGGCACTGGTTAAAACTGGCTGTAATAATGACTTGCATATTATTAAGCTTGATTTTTTTGGGGGGGGGGGCTTGGGGGATGCATTATGTTGGATTTTACGCAATGAGGCTGTTTTATAAAGGTGGCTATATTACCGAGGTTTCTGTTAGAGCAGGTTAGACTTAACTCTCCTGTTGTCTTCGTTTGCGTATATCGTCGGTGTTTTTGTCTGTATGTTCGTATTCAGAATCTGTTGTTTTTTTTAGTTGCTATCAGTTTTTTTCAAATATACCACCTTTTCCTTTATTGGGTTCGAACATCGCCATTTAAAAATAATTACAGAGTTTAATCTCATAACTGCAAGCTGTCACATTCAAGAAAAGATATAATTTTAACCAAGTTTGCGTGTTCTGCTTTTGAATTTATGCTAGTTGACAGATGTGCCACCTGTATATATTTCAACTAATTTATGTAGGGTTATCGGGTTAATGTGACCTAATTTGTACATGAATTGAATCTTTATGGTAAAACGTACATTATTCTAATAAATCTAGAAATGATAAGCACATAAATAACATTAGTGTGTTTGTTGGACATTTTTGACTGGGTTAAATAATAATTATAATGGGAAACTATGCGCTAATATGCGGTATAATACAAACGAAGGAACATTATATATTATACATGGATGGACTACGGATACCTGATGCAGAATATTGTGGGAAACAAGGCATGCACTGCGTTGACATCAGATACTGTGAAACTTATATGCATAATTCTGTGTTGTATTTATTCTATTGACAAAGTGTTTGCTTCGACCCGCACCAAAAATCGTTGAAGGACTATTAGCATTTCCCAGATTTGCCTGCTACCTGATATAGCTAACGACTAAGGATTTAATAATGGAATGCAAGATCCCCAGTTACTAATTCTGTAGCCTTTCGAGTTTAGGAAGTTAAAAGATTGTGCAAATTCTAGCACAAAGCACATGTAACATGGACGTTGGAGTGAGGATGAAAAGGTGTTTTTGACGTAAGATGATGAAGTTCACGTATTACACGCGATGTTAGCGGAGACTGATTACGGGCTACGTTAGCAAATACTGAAGCAGGGATTGTGAATGCAATGTATTATTCTTCATAATGTGCTAGAATCCACTTCACTGTATCTGCCTTTCTCACCTTCCCATAAAATCTAAATATGAAAGATATTCACGAGATAAACCTATATTAGTAAAGTACAAAAACTTCAAGACTTTAAGCAAATAAATTGCACGAGCTTTAATTTTTATCTGTCTTTATTTATCCTGACTTTTAGCTCTGTTTGTCCATTTGCCTTTCAGTTGCACTATTTCGTCTCTTCCTTAACGCGTGTCTAATACTGGTCAACCCGAGCTTGAATGAATTCAAACTGATAAAAAATACCTCTTTTGTATCACCTTCTATGACTTCTGTAAACTTAGAAACTTCATATATCGTTTTCAGTTATGTTCTTTAATGCTAAATTTATCACTATTGATGAATCTTAGTTTGTGCATTTTTCCAGTACGAAAAGACGATAGAGCTGATCAATGACAGGAAAGGCTCGTACTGGGTTTCACCTCCAGCAGTGCTTTGACTACAGAAGCTTTTTTTTTTTTGGATATTTAGTGAAAGAGTATCATTCGATGGGTCATTAAGACTACAAGACTATATTAATGACAAGTTCATTAAAATAGGGGTAGGAAATCGATATCAGTACTAACTCCGTCGGTTTCATGAGGATATTTTCTTTTCCAAGTTGGAAGATTGATGCCTACGTACAGGTTCGGTAGAAACACATTAATGAAAGGTAATAGTTTGTTCACATCACTTTCTTCTTGCCAGTGTCTTCAACAAATCATTGAATATAAAAATAAGTGAATTTATTGTCAGGATTCTTGTTATGTCGATCTATATTTTTTTTTTCTTCTAAATCCTGGAACATGATTTTATTTAATTTTTAATTTTTATTCATGGTCATAAGTTGTCCAGATTACTTTAGTTAGATTTAGCCTGTGTGACCGTAGTCTGTTCTAGAAATATTAAAAGCGTAAAAGCTACATATGATCTATAAATAGATACTTACGTATGTGCTGACAATTATTAATAATAACCTTAATAATAAGACTTGATGACGACTTTGGGTTAATTTCTCATTGGTTGATAGGTTTGGACGGTTCCAGAAGAATTCAGTAACTTTCCATTGGTTGGGCTACGTCACACGAATAGAAAATTTCGAGACAAAGTGAGTGGTAAGATTTGTCACGTGGGGTATGCTGTGAAATATAATCGTAATAAAAGGTATATAAGGAGAGAACTGAGCAATCAATTTCATTCAGACGAGTTTTATATTGTACTTAGATATTATTCGACAGGAAACAACAATTGTTTGGACTGTTCAGTGGATATAGAAAGTGCTCATTATTTTGGACTATAATATTATTCTGGAAATGTGAATTATTCAAAGGAGTTCTGGACAACACCATCTTGATAACGTCACGATTCTTGGCGAACCAGTACATTTCCGGTTTTGAAATTTTTATAGAATTTTCATTCTTTTGGACTTTCATAGAACCTTTTTCAGGATTAATTTGAACTCACTTCATGACGCTATAAGTTCCTCTTACATAATTTTGACAAACGAAATATTTGTTAATTTTTACAAAACTTGTTGGTTTGGCTTCTTTGCGTTGCTTAGTTTACGAACATAAGAGTCGGAACATTCTGAAATTAGTTTTTATTTTTAAATGCCAGAGTTTCAGGCTCTGCTTTTGTCTAGCTTATAATTATGTTTTTGAAAACGATATAAATTTATGGTTGACAATGCAGGGTGGGTTTTGTGGAACAACAATTTATAATAATCAAGGAACGACGTGACCTTTCCCGTCAACGTATTTTAATCTAATTTAAATGTTTTTTTTATTTCCTTCAAGAAGTTCGAGCTCGAAACAAATTTTTAATTTTTGTGGCAATATTGACCACACAAAATGAATGTGCTAAAAGTGACTGTTTCTATTTTAAGATAACTTCACTAAGTTCTTCATCTCCTATTTTATGACTGTTCCATGCTTTTGAATTGGAGAGTAATGCATAGTTTAGAATATAATTTCCCCAAAATAACATGTAAACTTGTAACGTTGATATTTGACCAAATATTTTGTATATTTTTATGTTTCATTTTTGATGAAATGGGTCGTTGTCAATGAAGGCAAAATATGTACTCTTCCTTGATTCATATTCATTCGGACAGTATGTCATTTCATTACACATTCGACATTGATTACTTTTTCAGCAGTAGGATATTTTTACATTACATTATTTCATACTTAAATCGCATTTGACTGTTGAGTAAAATAATTAAAATAAATAATTATTTATGTACCTGGATTTATTGAATCTTAGTAAATTACTCTATGAATTCAAAAATGTGCAAGTCTTGTCAATTTATTCAAGTCTCTTTTTAAAGCGTGTCTTAAAACTATTGAAAAACATATGACCTTGTTTATTATTCCAAGTTGTTTATATAAATTTTGTTGTATGCGAATCGATTACGAGATTTTCATTAATCCTTTCGTCGTATACCTTACCTGGCTTTTCATTCTTAACACGTGGTTTCCGTAGCCGAGGTACGGAATCGATTTTCAACTGGCCAGTGTTCAAACCGGAAGTTAATGTGCGGAAGGAAGGAACATATAACCTCTGCGTCCTTCCTCTGTTATTTCTTTTTCGAGAGTAATGCCATGGATTCAAACCATACAATTGACTACTGAATAGTCTTTTTACACTGTGGTTTATTACATGTTTGTCCTTATATAAGAAAGGGATCCTATTCTTTTGGAGAGCTTACAGTCCAAACATCAACCAACGGGACCTTTACTCTATCTATGCTGGTAAAGGTTCTTTTTTTTTTTCTTATTGGAAAGCAAACAAAGTTTGATTGTACATGAGTATGCAACGATTATTCTTGGATGCTGTAATACATATCAGCTGTAATGCTTTTAGAAAGTCTGATAAAAAAAATAAGTAAAACTTAAAGAAAAAGGAGATCCATTTCTGTGATATAATGACGGTGTGTGTGGGGGGGGGGTGTGTGGGAGAGAGAGAGAGAGAGAGAGAGAGAGAGAGATCATTCAAGTATGCTTTGTTGAGATGTATCAAATGCTACTGAATACAATCGAAATCTCAGGCATGTTGGTCAAGACAACGAATTGTTTGATCCAGTCTGATTAGCAAGAATAACTATCATATAATCTTAGTCTTATGTCTTTAACTTAGGACAACAGTGAGACTTCCAGAATATGTTACCAATCCACTGGAAGACTAATCGGTTACATCGAGTATCACTTCATGTACAGTAATAAGAATTGTTGAAGTATTCGAAACAAACTGGTTGTACATAAAATATAAAGAATTAAAGTCAACCATACACATACATACATACATATATACATACATACATACATACATACATACATACATACATGACCAATCCGGTGGCCTAGTGGTTAGAACGTCCGCCTTGGATGCGAGAGGTCGCGGGTTAGAACCCCGGCCGAGTCATACCAAAGACTGATAAAAATGGTACTAACAGCTGCCTCGCTAGGCGCTCAGCATTAAGAGCTTAGTGCTACATGTTGCGGCATGATGCCCCAGTGCTAGACATCACTATAAACTGTCACAGTGCAGACATCGTAGCGATATGACTAAAAAAATTGTTAAAGCTAAGTTAAAATTCCATATCACACTCAGAAACACACACACACACACACACACACACACACACACACACACACACACACACACACACACTCCCATGCATTCGACCCAGTTTATTTACTGTGCTGTGCCATCTTACATATGCAGTTTCATTTCATGAATGACTCCTATATCGTCATATATGTTGGGCCAAGTAAAGTTCGAGACTGCTAGATGTGTGCATTTGCATGCATAAGTATACATGTACAAAAGAACGTTCATTCTTTTCCTATCTGTGCTAGTTGTAAGCTGTCCTAACATATGCGAAGTCTGACTGGAAAGGAACTTCATTCGAGGATTGTTTATATATGTCTCATGTGCAACATCGTATTTGATTGAATATGTTTGCTTAAAGAACCTAAATACAATCTTACCTGACACAGTGTCTGTTTCCTTCTTTCTCTAGCGTAAGAACAGTGTTATGCACATGACAGCATGACTATATAACGTTTGTTATGGAAGTTTTATGTAAGTCCGATATACATAATTAATCAAAATAAATTCGAACAATTACACACTATATTGCGATACTGATCTTTGATTTACTTGAATGACGATACAGCATGTAGAGATGGACTCAGTCATCGAATTAGTCAACTGTAAGATGGAAATAGGCCGATGCTGTTGTACATACTATAAATGGCTGAATTCCAATTAGCCAATTAACGACGGTAAATTGGATAGTTATTCCTGATGCTGTGATCACAGATTTAGAGTTATTAATGCTGTAACGGGCTGTTGGTGGACATTTGCCTTAAGGCCTCGTGTGGCCAAGTGTTCTAAGGCGCTTGTCTTTACAGATCACTGGCACGTCTGTCCTTGTCGGTTCCAGACTCGGCTCGGCCAACGCGGCTATGTGAATAGTCTTGGCTGTAGCTTTCCTTAGGTCTGTGGTTCTTCCCAGGGTTCTCCCGGTTTCTACATCCAGAAAATATACTGTCCGAAATGTATAGCCTTTCATGTGCTGAACGATGGTGCTAAACTCACACAAACAAGCAGACAAACTAATTTTAATGCCAGGAATACAGACAAGTCTCAATTAATTCCAAATGCTGGTCACTAAATGGTTCAAACCAACACGCCCACTTCATGTTGAAGACAAATATACTAGCACTTAGGAAAGACTTCGTAATAAAATTTTATGCAGTTATTTATTACATTAACAGCCGAGTTAAGCAGAGTGTACAGTGAGTGGAAACAATAATAAAATTACATCGAAATTAGTTCTACATCATCTTACAACTCTATTGTCTTAAACAAAGTAGCAAACAGAACCGAGACCAACAAGTTTAATAAAATCAACGAACAAAGCTATTTCTCTAAGCTACGAAATAAAACTGTAAGAGGAAATTAGAGTATTGCGAATTAAATCCGAAAATAATCATAAACGTTCTATCACGAGTCTAAAGATCTAGAGTGTTCGGAATGAATTTCAGCATGTGCGAATAGTCTTCAGGTATTACAATTATATAATCCAGAATGGCTTTGAACACATTCACAACAATCCCAAAATAGTGATTTAGTCCAAAATATCAATGAGCACTTTGTAATTCCAGCGAATAAGTTTTAAGTAAATGATTTCTCTCAAATTATATCTGAACACAACAGTGAATAAATCCAGATGCGGGCGTAAAGGAGTATTACATTAATTATGTTTATCAGAATCTTATATCAAAATCAAAGACACAATACAATGATCAGGATGTGAGTCAAAGGTTCTGTTCCGAACCATCTAGATTCTTTTAAAAGAAACTAGATCTATAACTCAAATATCGTTAAACAACCTAGTATTTATAGCTTAAAAACAAGACACAAAGCAGGCACTCACCAAAATTATATCAGCAATCATGGACAAAATTCAGGCACACAAGATAAATTAAATGTACATAACAGTCAAAACCTACCCCCCCATCTCTCTCTCTCTCTCTCTCTCTCTCTCTCTCTCTCTCTCTCTCTCTCTCTCTCTCTCTCTCTCTCTGATATAAATACTTTAGTACCGTCTTTGGAAAACCTTCATTTATTTCCACAATCGACTCTTTTTTTAAGACTTAGCAACAGAATGAGATGTTCGAATAATTGTCAGAAACCTTCTTTTCTTAAATATTCTATTTTTACATTGTTGTATTTTTGTGTTTGCATTTATTGTCAGAAGAGTTAACTTGAAACTGTTGTTCAACGATAGACATTAGGACAGACATACAAGCGGAAATATATAAATTTAGTCGAAAATATTCAGATACACAGATTGGCACACATTGTTCATCTTCAGTACTTTAATGCTTATTTTTTTTAAAATAGTTACACGTATCTTTTATTTATCCTTGCTGAATTGTGGCATATTCTGAGACAGTTTAGATACTGTATTTTTCTATATCATTTAGTTTTCCATGGAAGCTTTAAAGCACGTGCTAGAGAACCTGTTTTTCGAGGATGAACACATTTGGTTTACCTAGCCCTTACAGCTAATTGTGCTTAGATTCCCAGAGGCGTTAATAATACTAATAATATAATAACATAGCATCACACAAATTAGAGAGCTATTAGCGGCGCAATTTGTTCCAACATAAACAGCATCAATGTAGGTAAATTGCGTTCATTGTTAATTGGATCTATATGCTGAACATAGATAAAATCTTCCAATTCGTGAATCAAATTAACCAGATGGTTCCTGTCTGAATGAATGCCAGTGTTGGCATAATTATCCACGTATGGCCTTCCGGTGATTTGAAATCTCTGATATTGTGGTAATACTTGATGCAATGTACTCTTTTAGAACATCCGTATTGTAGGTATTGTCTAGATGACAGCGACGAAATTCGTAATTCAGCAATTACTGATTCAGACATTATCTATTGTATTCAAACTCTCAAGAACAATGACAACGTATTAAACAAATATATAAAATACACATCTAACATGCTTATGCCTTTATATGTCTCTTTTTAATATAACATTTGACACTGGTCTGATTCCAGGCGCTTGGCTTGAAGGAATTTTCAGACTATTATAAAAGGGGAAATGGGACCCAAGCGCACCTGATAATTATAGATCTATCACGATTTTGATCTGATTTTATAAACTTTTTACATCTGTTCTTGAAAAAAGGCTTCATAAGTTATTAGATTTTCAAGATGTCCTTAAAAAGAACCAAGCCGGATTCAGGTCAGGTTATTCAACTTTAGAGCATATAATTTGGTCCTCACGCTCGTACTGAAATTTTAAAAACTTGAAAAGTTGAAATTATTTTGTGCTTTTAATGATTCTAGTAACACTGTTGACATTGTTTGGAGGAGAGGACTGTGGAAGTAACTGTTAAACAACACTGTCAATGAGAATATGTTTAGAATAATATATAATATGTATCACAAAATCAAATCTTCTGTCACTCATGCAGGAGATCAATCCGCTTTCTTTCAGTGTAGTAAAGGTGTGATGCAAGGTGAAAATCCTTCGCCAATTCTATTTATTATGCATCAAAATCACCTTGAAAAATATGTGTTAGAAAATAAGTGCACTAGCGTGCAGATACATTTCTGATCACTATACGTCTTTTTTGCTTCGAAATTTTATATTGCTTTACACCGATGGCACTGTTATTTTTGCAGTAAGGAAACATCTTCTCAACATAATTTAAATGCATTTTACGACTACTCAGAGCTATGGAAATTGAGCATTAAAGATACAGATCTTGATTTTTGGTACACGAAAAGATGAAAATATAGATTTACAACTGGCAATAATCTCATAGACATTTGTAGTGAATTTAAATACTTACGTGTTATTTTTTTTCTAAACATCAAAAGTTTGTAAATTCATTTAAATACAACGTTGATCAAATTAGAAAGGCCCTGCATCTACCTTACCGACAAATAAAATATTTTAATCTCCCCATACACCGGCAATTGCATCTTTTCGATCATATCGTATTACCCATTTTGTTATACGGTTATGGAGTTTTGGGATTTGAAAGTACAACAGTTATTGAAAATTTGCATATCGAATATTTCAGAAACATCAAAAGCTGAGAAAAAGGTACTCCTGCCTGCTTTGCTGTTCACGAATAACTCCTTTGTCAGATACATTTTTTTACGTTGTTAGTGCTCACGCTAATACATATAAATGGATGAATATCATAAAGAACACCCTTATAAAAGTTGGGAGATCTCCTATAGTATGAGTGTGTTAATAATCCGAAAGGAACAAACCACATGATAGCAGAAACTTTAAAAGACGTTTATTTACAGGACTTGCAATCGTAAGAAGCCTTATCATCGAATGGGAAATTTTACCATTGTTTAAAAAAAGACCCGAATATGGAAATTACTTATTATTATTGCCTAGGAATCAGTATTTGTCACTGATAATGTTCAGGACTTTCAATCACAGTATCCCCGTTTAAACCGTTTGAAGAATGAAAATGTTATCATTGTTATAATAACATCATAGGGGACGAATATAAATATTTGTTTATTTATCTCAAATTTCACGAAGAAAAGGGGTATGTTAATAAAACCGTTCTATTACAGCAAACCATCTTTTGGAAAGCTGCAAACCGTATTTGCCACCATTAATCGCAAATTCTCCAAAATCGTGCCAAATTTGTTACTGTAATAATGGAAACAATATCATAAACTTCCTTCTATATTTACTTCATAATGATAAAATATGTTTTCCCTCTTGCGACATTTGTATACTACATGAGAGATACTATACACTACCAAAACAATGATACATTTATGTACCCAAATGACCCCACATCACATCCGAATATTTATTCTTGCTATGATTGTAAATGTTGACCTATGATATGATGTGTATCTCCATATGTTAGTGACATCGTCTTACAATATTGTAACAGTTGTGGTATTTTCATATGACATCTAATTTAATTTTAATAATAGCATTTCTGTTCTGTTCTGTTTACAGGAGGAAATATACTCCATTAGAACATCGGTATTGTAGGTAAATTGCTGATATATACTCCATTATAACTCCAGTGTTATAAATACAATTGATGAAATGTACTTCTATTGAACTTCAATACAGTTTGACAGTGTCTTTGTTTATGATCCAGCTCTGTCTCAGAATATAGATATGGCAGGTTCACAATGTACATGGAACGCTGCCTCTTATTGACGATTATCTTCTCAGAATGGTATACTTAAGCAAATTTTTTCCTCCCTTTTTAAGAGTTTCTGTATCATTATGAAATTTATATGAAATATATAAACGCATCTGGACACATTAGTGTAGGAGAAGATTTGCTCATCTTTCTCTAGGTCAATGATAAGGTATGGCAGTGCTGCATATCTCTAGCAACTACAATATTACTACGCTATTTTGTCAATGATAAAGTATGTCAGTGCTACATAACTCTAGCATACACAATATTACCTAGCTATTTTGTCAAGGATATAGTATGTTAGCTCTACATAACTCTAGATTAAACAGCCTTCCTTACCTACCCTATGTTGTCAATAATAAAATATGTCAGTGCTTCATACCTTTAGGTTAAATAACCTATGCTATTTTGTCAGTGATAAAGTATATCGGTGCTACATAACTCAGCGAAAACTTGCTGAACACATTCTTTAACAACATTCCGCCACACAATGACGTCGAACAAAATAGAATTATATGGCTTCTGGTACATTCAGTTTGTCCCTACCGCACATTTTACTTTAAACACAATGCAGGTAATCTTGTAAAGAATCGAGCAAAAGACGATCCATAGTTTCGAGTTAAGAATACCCAGATATCAAAAATGGCATGCCTGAACAACGATGTGACTTCGCTATCGATTCGTTGTCAGAGCATTGTAACTACACAAATTACTCTTGGTTTCAAAACGTACAAGTAAATGATATTCTTAAGGTATTGGAACAAGCATTATGGCACTGTCAGTCTTCAGTACACTTTAATGTTCTTTATCTTACATAGAAATAGCTGTAGACTTGTGCTTTAATAAGCCAGGAAGAAATACGCGCTATTTGTAAAACAAGAAACGGTATAATTCACGGAAAATTTAATACAGAGTTTAGTGCACTGTGGTAGGAAAAAAATAACGTAAACCCTTCAGTCATAGATATACACGAAACTAATCTTATTGGGAGTTCATAATTCAGGCATCAGGATCGGAAAATTTGAACATACTAGTATTATTAAATGTTTCTATTCTGAAGCAAAAACAGTCTGAACACGCATGAACACGAGTCTTCCTTATTATTTATGTTATGACACATGTACGAAAATTTCGAAAATAACACACCAAACAAAAATATTATTTCAGCATTCTTATTAAAAAAGAAACCCTTCATTTGCGTATGTTTAAATACGTAAGTACTATGAGAGAGAGAGAGAGAGAGAGAGAGAGAGAGAGAGAGAGAGAGAGAGAGAGAGAGAGAGAGAGAGAATTGAAACATGCATTGTGGAGATGTATTAAAAATGTTCGATAATAAGGTACAAATGTCATGCATGTTTCCCACGAAAATGAATGGTCTGAGCAAATTTGGTAACAGTATTATTGAATTGCGATTTGAAAGCGATTTATCTTTCGCCCATGGCCAATAGAAAGTTGTGAGAGTATATATATATATATATATATATATATATATATATATATATATATATATATATATATATATATATATATATATATACACACACAAACATTATGTTTGTGTGTGCATTGAGTTTAACTCGAATACATACCTGTCTATAGGGTTTCTCTTTTTACTCGGCTTTTACGTCATTACATCGATATGCTGATGTATTATAAACTTGTATCTCTCATTTCTTGCATGCAAAAGTGATTGTTTAGAAAACGCGTTTTTTTTCCCCTTCCTTAGATTCTTGCCAGTGGTCTAATTAGATGTCAGATCTAACTAGAAAGTTATGTGAAGCACATTTTTTGTAGGGTTTATCTGATCATCCCTTCCAATTTTGACCCACATTGCCTGTAACTGTCTTTTCCAGCGCGAATTAATATATTACCATGACTGGAACATGTTAGAACACGTCAGCATTGATATAAGCGATTGATAAGTCTGCATCAGAACTTCTGTAATTATCCATCATTAAATCAAATTATACGGGATGCGACGGTCGATTAACATTAATATTGTAAATAATTAATTCTGCATTATACTCATAGAAGCAAATTCCTTTTTAAAAAAAAACGCTCTTAGTAATGAAAAAATGATAATTGACTATGTTACCCTTAATGCGTGGGTGTTATTATACGTAATGACAAGATTTCCACTTAAATTTAGGGAAATGGAGATCAGTTGGCGGACAAGATTCCAATATTGGAAGACAAGTTGTTTCTATAACATCACTTCAACGAGTTTCTTCTTTCTTTTCTTTTTTTTTTTTTTCAAACATATTGTATAACCTTCGTTTTGTGCCAGATTTCGTTTTGCCAGTTGTCATGGACCGGAGAAAATGATTGCTCATACCAGTTTAAAAATTGACAACTTAAAGTTTGACTTTCAACGGGGCTCACTTATCAAGACCATATGTGGAATTGAATACATTTGATTACATTGTATACTACAATTTTGACACATTGTGTTTACGTTCTGGTGATTTTAGTCTAATCATAATGTTATATCAGAATTAGGACAGTTGATAATATGCAGTTCCGAAATTTGCTTTAAACACCGCCCATTCTCATTGATATAAGCGATAATCTTTATTCGCCGTTCCGAGATTTTCTATAACAATACTAATATTTTATAACGCATTAAAAAAGAAAAAAAAAATTGCAGGCTTATTGTATGAACTAGACGAAAGTTGGGGTCAAACTTTTGACTAAACAAAAACATCAGTTTATGAGATATTTTGCCTCAAGGTAATAATGTGAATAAGATATTTGGTCCGGGGTGCGGGATCATTTGTCACATTTTTGACCCACAAAATGGATTTTGATGAAACAAGTTACACCAGGCTTAAGCAGAGCGTCCTTCATTGTCATTTCTAACTTGCCAAGTTGGTGCCAGTCAAGATTCATTAACAAGTAGGGCAGATCTTTCGTTACAATGATCAATATAGATTTGAAAAGCACATCTTTAATTTAGTTAGATAGCTTACAGAGTATATATTCAGTATAGAAAATAATATATTTAGCTTTGCACAATCCTTGTGAAAACGAGGTTGGACATAGCATCTTGCGCAATAAAGTACACTTGTGTTACAGTTGTGACAAACGCGCTGATCTTAACACACGTTGTTGGCACGTGCATTTCGTTGAGTCGAGTAATCCGGCATGTCTTGATTACCAAGGCAGAAACCAATTTAAAGAACATTAAATTATTATTATTATTATTATTATTATTATTATTATTATTATTGGTACAAGAGATCTCTGCACTGATATTGGTTACTACGATGACAAGATGGAAAACTAAACCGAATTATTCAAGGAATGCCAGTTGACACCAAGACGTAAATTGTGTACATAATTATTACTTATTTAGGCTCAACAGAGCGCAAAACCACTTACAAAGTGCTATTATTGGTAAACAATGATTATTGAAAATGGTTAATGAACGTTAGCGACGTGGTTAATGCCTATAATAGACATGTACAACATAAAGTTTGGCTTTCTTAAAAATGCAACATGCAGTGTTTAAACCTGACAACCATGAAGCAGATCTGTAGTCTATATTACGTATTACTGATTGTTTCTTTGTTGTTGCTGTTGTTATTTCAGTTGGGTTTATTTATGTTTATATCTCATACGTTTCTCTGTCTTCTTGCCAATTGATCTGATAATATTGTTATCACTTTTGGAAAGAAAACAAATGTAAGAATTAAATTGTCATTGTTTGGTACGTACTTTTGTATTATTTAAAGATAATATTGTATATTTAGTAGGAATAGTTTTTCTTTGTTTCTATCACTAAACATGATTTCTGTGTGGATATTGCTTGTGTGGGCTGCAACGGCGCTTTCAGTAATATTTGGAAATGGAGGCTACGTGTCTTTTCCAAGGACACACGCGAAACAGGCGAACTGGATTAGTCAGGGCCGGTATGGTACATGCGACACTTGAATTTCGAATCCGATGTTCAATCAACATAATTACCTGGGCTACTGTTTTGTTTCGATAACGAATACGTTAACGAACTTTTGTAACCGCTCTAAGTTCCTTTGGTCTATACAATAAACACAATTCCACCTCACCAAAAAACATCCGTTGTTTGAAGTAGCTAATTAATGAAGATATAGTATATATAAGTCAGGGAAGTTGTAAAAATAGTCTTATGTTGCTATTCTTACCGCCATCAATGTCTGTAATGCGTGTACACGTGGAAATGGCTATCGTATGACTCAACAAACACATGGAACATATAAATGTCTTATTTGTACTATAACTGGGTTAGTTCAGCTTAAATAATTAATTATGGTATATTGGACATTTACACCTGATGTTCCGATAACAGGCTTTGAATTAGTAATTATATAGCCAGGAATACTGACAAAGCTCAAAGTACTCCAAATGCTTATCACTTTATGGTATAACTCCACATACGCATGCGACGTTGAAGAGGATTATAAGAGCTTTTATGACAGTAGGGCCGCCCAATTGACGAATGACAAACACCGGACAGTTAAAACGATATGTACAAAATAACGCAGACACATGTAAAAACATACGCATTGCTGCTTTTACTTGAAGTTAAAATCAATATTGCGTTAATAGTTATTGTACTTTTTATGTATAATTTCGGCATGTTGTAATCCATATTTTATATTACCAGAAAATAATGTTCATATGCATTGCTTGTGAGGTATCTGCAGGATAAGAGTGTTGTATTAGGATACGTTTGGTTTACTTAGCTCTTATCGCTAATTGTGTTTAGATTCTAAGTGGGTTTTAATTAGAATATCTCTCAAACTTACGTAATAGAAATGTGAATTGTAGCAAAGTAGATAAGTTGTATTCATGGTAGCTTAAATGGTTCTATAGGACGACCATAAACAAAAGCACATCTTCGAATGTCAGGGATGACGTACGAATCCACTTATGATTTTAAGGGAATAGATATCTCTTTCTTAGACATCTTTGCTGAATTATACTTCATTAGCGCTGCTGAAGTTTGGATATTGTTTATGTTTAACCTATTCGAGCGGTGCATTTTAGAACATACATATGGCAGGTTACCGATGTAATTGAAACACTGTCTTTTATTGGAATGGTACACTGCGAAACACTGACATTTTTTGGAGTGGTACACTGCGAAAAAATGTTTGGAATGGTACAATGTGTAATATTTGTTTTCACCCTTCCACGAATTTCTACATCATGATTAAGTTAATAAGAAATAAGTAATTGATTATGGACTCGTGTTAGGGATGGAAGAGAATTTTAATGTTAAAGTATTTGTTTAAAGACTATTTCATGCGTTACCAATAGCAAACGGTGTAGTATGTTAGGACAATATAATCCTGTTTATAAATCGTTTAATAACTAGGCTTCAGCAATATCTGCTTACACAATTATGGCGAGGTTAGCAACAACGAGCCAGAGAACATTGCCCAGTGTCAGGTGCGTGTCGATGTCTCTTATTACCCTTTATGTTACAAATATTAAGATTAAAAATCGTGTGCAGAATCGATGCAAAGGAGTTCCCTCGTTTCGAGTTGAAAATACCTGGATATCTAAAGCAACATCGTGAATAATTTGGTGGGTTTTACCGAAACCAGTTACCATTGTCTGTAATGTGTCAAAGTATGGGATCTTATTATCAAAATAAAAACAAAGTTTTACTGGAGTCATTAGAGTTCATATTTTAACTATGTTGTAACTGTTTTTGATGAATTTTCAGTGTCATTCATTTTAAACGGAAGGGGCTTTAATCTGCATCACAGTGAACCAGCTGGAACTTCTATAGAATTCTAGAACTAGAAAATGTTGTAGTCAGAAAAAACATAAGGTTTAGATCAATGCATAGATAGATGTGAAAGGCAATATGAGTCTTTTGTCATTTATTATTTCTTATGTAGATAGCAAAATCTATTTATATCTTTAATTCATCAGTATCTATAAATTAGATACCACATATTTGTTTTCAATTGCTTAAAGTAGGGGCCTATTTAAGATTTGCAAATAATAATAATAAAGTCAATAGATATTGTGCATGGAGACATGAATAGACTCATAAAAGAAACTTATTGGATTCATAAATTATATACTGTATATCTTAATGGCCTTAATACCAATGCACTATATAAAATTGTATGAAATATTGTGTTGTTTTTAAATTGATAAATGTTATATCCTTTATAACAAAATATTTATATGTTTGACTGTTTGTCTCTATTTTAATTTGTTATTTTACTGATTCAGGTTTCATTAGAGACTCGTGCATCTTTTAAATCCTGTCATACATATAAAATTGTTATGATGATGCATATTATTTATGACGTTACGCAATGACGTAATTGTTATTTTAAAATATAAAGACGTCATCCGTTTCTTTCAAAAACATTTTGTACCTGAAGAAGCATACATTAAATGCAAAACTAGTTGCACAGAATTATTGGCATTTGTGTTGGTTTTTTTATATCCCAATTCTGAGATTTGCAAGTAGTAATATGTAAACAGCAAAACAAACGTTATTCAGCATTGATAATAAAGTAGTTCTGATACTGATTTGGAGAATAAGCGATAGATAACGAGACAAAAGTAAGTGCAAGAAAAACACTATAGAATGAACCATTTATATATAAACATACGAACAGATGCTTAGTCAAAGACGGAAAGATTTCTAAAAGAAACTAAAAGTAAGTTAGGACCTACAATTGACATGGTTGCGTTTATAATCCACGAGCATAACCCAGTCTTACAGCGGTGTATCTATGATTTTGTTTCTTCAGGGGTTCAAGTTTTAAAAGCAGAAGTTAAGTTTGCTGTAAGGAATTTTTTTATGAAATGTTCGCTATTTTAACTGAAAGAGGAGTCTAACACCTCCCTCTCCTCCAAATTCGCAACTACATTAGAGAATACGAAGGTTGAGGCGTGCATTTTGGCAGATGAACGTTTTATTTTTTTTTATCAGGATGCAGTTTCATTGGGAATGTTTATAATGTCGAGTGTTTATATATTTTATGAAGTGCAATACAAAGTTTCATGTGACTTTTTACACACAAAAATTCAAAAACAAATCAAATGCTACCTAATTTCAAAGTGAACGTTTTTACTATTTCTCTGGAAACTTGTTATTCTGGTGTTTACATTTAATGTCCCTCAGGAATGTATGCTTGGGAATTGTTATGACTTTTGTTTCTCTCATGAAAACAAACCATTAATCAGAGTACATCAAATATCTTGCCATTCTTGATTGGAAAATTGGTGATTGATTGCATGAATGATATATAACAGCTGCCACCGATTTTGCTATTTTTATCTTATTATGCTATAAAATGTTTGGTTAACAGAGTAAACGAATGATTCTAAAGTATAGCAGAACATGTAAAAGAACTCGGATATGGCACCGGCCAAATTTGGCTCACATCCAGTAGCTTTATTGATACGGAATTTTAAGAATACTTGAATTTTGTTGCTGCGGTAACAGAGTTATGTTTTATAACTCTGTAGCAATAAACATTAAAGGCGTGTTTGGTAATATAACTGAATAGCGGAGCTTGTGGAAACACTAGTGTATTTAGCAAATTCGAAATTCAGCAGGTTTTCCAGCATCATTATTGTTGTGAAGTCATGCTTAAATTCGTGTAAATTCAATCGTTGTGAAGGAAAAGAGTCATATCGATCTCGTAGAAAGTCCTGAATCGATACTTTTGAACAATGTTCATAAGTTAACTCCATTCAAATCTTTATTTTAGCAAACCAAATGAAACAATCGAAACATGTCAGTTCCTTCTTACTCATGTCGTTCATCGATAATATAGGGATATATCAGCCATACAAAATTTAGATAGAGATTTAGTGCACACCATCTCCGATTGTTTGTTTTGTTTGATGTAACTAAAACAAATAATATATTTACCTCTTCCCTGCCACAGATGTCCAAACACCAGCAAATAAATCACAAGAACTGACAAGACTGAAACATCCAATTAATGACAAGAATGAATTGCAGAGAAAAGCAAGAGAGATGGGGAAGCACATATTAACATCTGTGAATAATGGATTCCATGGCGAGAAATTACGCACAGACAGACAAAAAAACTTAACAGAGACACGATGCAGATGGGTGATACACAGGAAGGGCACGGGCACACCGTGTATTCAAATGGATATGTTGTATAACGATGACCTAAAAATATCACATTAAAGACCACGTTCTTTTATATTTGAAATTCCTTTTACACATAGCCAATGAGACTGTCCTTTAGCGGTACCGTTTGGGATAATCGAATCTGGATTTATATGATCTGAAATTAAAGGATATCGAATGATGACTTTCAGTTATCTAAATATAATTCCAATATTCGAGCTATCTACACAAGAGCTCAAAAGCTTATTAGACAAATCACGCCACATGACGTCTACATGTTTGCGTTCATACTTGTGTATATCAGGTTGGTCGAACGCTATTTAGAGAAATCAGATCTATAGGGAGGTACTTATGGCCTAGATTTATTGTTATTCTCTGGCAATCCCGTGAGATTATCAATAGAACCTGCTGATCTTTTTATGCCACACGGTGAATGATTGATTGACGGATTATGGTTTTGTGGCGCACCATGATTGGAAGGTTATATATCGCCACATAAATGTTATATAACACACGATTTATTTACGAAAGTGGTTCGCTATCACTAAGGCGATAAAAGGACCAAAACAATAAAACGATGAGATGGTGACCATAATATATGAAGATTTTCGATCAAAACTGAATGTAAATTGTGTGAAGAAAGGTAATTAGACAAAGAAAATACTTTAGGACGAATGATCGTTGGTTAAATATACTCAGAGGAAACAGGCTGCGCGCAAACTAAGCTTTAGAACAAATGTTGACTTCCTTTGAAGAGACTTGAAATAGAAGTCACAGTTACCAGCTCCTTATGGGTGGTTCTGTAGGAAGGAAGCCACTCACCTAAGGGGGGTTGATCCAATGTAGCTTGTTTAAATTACAACACCATTCCATGATTCCTGCCATTTACTAAATAAGGATTCTTGATGCCAGTTTTACAATCAGTGTATGAGATTTTACAATCATATGGTTGTAGAGATAGGGTTATTTTGACAGCCCATCTTACTTACGTTTAATACCATCGTAAAATGGTACCCAATATTATTGTGAGAGGTACAGAGCACGATATATTTGATGAGAATATTTGACAATAATTTATTTTCCAGCTTCCTATTACTGAGTGACAGAAGTACCAATAGTGAAATCGGAGAAGATAATTGAGCAAAAAGCATTTCTGGCTTCGATACTTTTCAGAGAATAGTCTATTGCCATGATTTCTGCAGCAAATATCGATGCACCATCTGACAAACGAAGGTTTGTAGTATGCTTTCCAATAACAAAGACCGCGTGGGCCTTTTGACCATCTTTTGAACCGTCAGTATAATTGTTTGTACATTTGAAGAGAAGTTCTTTGCAAGAGTTATGACAGACTGAAGGATTTGTCTCGTATGTGTTTCCTTCATGCAGAGTATAAAGTACATTGGGTTGTTTTACATGCCAAGTAAGTATTGCAGAAACAAACGAGTTTTGGATTTTTGAAAGGTAATTTTATGTATTGTCAAGGCTATATGAAAATTCTAATGCATAGGTATGTACGACGTTTTTTTTTTTTTTTTTGTCGTAGATTGTTATGTATATGGTTTGGACACATGCAAAAGCAGGGTTCAAAGTGTTTGATCTCGATTTTAGAGCATATTTTAAAGATAATGTTTTCCTGTGATGCGATACTGAGAGCTTGTTCGCTTCAGCCAAAATGCTTTTAATTGGGGGAGTCTTAAACGCTCCCAAAGCGAGTCGTACTGCTTGAAGGTTAATTGTGTCAAGCATTTTCAAATATGACTTTCTGTTGAAAATATACACAGTGCAACAATAGTCCAGTTTGGATCTAATAAAGTTTACATATATGTCAAGACACCGCTACGGTGGCCTAAGTGGATAGAGCGTCCGCCTCGGATGCGGGAGGTAGCGGGTTCGTACAGCCGAGTCATGCCAAAGACTTATTAGAATGGTACTAGCAGCTACCTCGCTTGGCGCTCAACATGCAGAGGTTAGTGTTAGGAATGTCGACCTGACGTCAGGATAATGTGGCTGGGTGGGACATCATGCTAAATGTATGCGGCATGATGTCCCAGTGCTAGACATCACTATAAACTGCCACACTGCAGACATCGTAGCGATATGACTGAAAAATTGTTAAAGCTACGTTAAGGATCCAAATCACACACATATACACACATTTATGTTAAAAACTTTTTTTCGGTATCACAGTATCGCTATTACTCCGAGTAAATCATTGGCTCTGAAGTATTTAGCTGTCAATGTTTTTTTGTGTGGAATGAAAGAAAGTCTGTTTGTCGAAAGCAAAGCCTAAAACGAAGTTTTCCTCTGCAACCGATATAGGTGATCCATCCACCGTGAGTTTATGTTCATCGTGTCTAACAGAAATGCATACATACTAGTTTCAATTTGAGAATTTAGAACCATCTCTTGCTCGCACATATCCAGTGGGGGTCGAAGCCTACTTGTACGTTCCATATCTAAAAGAAAGTTCGAAATAAAAGTGGGTAGACCCTGATTGCGTAGGTCATTATGCCGCAATTTCCTGTTGTGTCCTAGGCCTTTTCCAAGTCGAACAAAACAATTTGATTTATTGATAGGTTGTAAAGGTAATGTTAAACTGTTAGTCTCCAAATACCAAAACGAGCCTTTCACTTATAATTCGTTCCATCGTTTTACACACACATTTCATCAAGGCCATGGGAGAGTAGTTCGTAGGATCTGGGCTATCCTTACTTGGTAGGGGAACAGGTATTACTGTGGCCTGATTCGAAGTCTTTGTCATATCGCCAGTGGCCCATCAAATCATTGTAATTTTAAAAAAGGGCGACTAGTGAGGGTTCCGGTAGGTATTTCAAAACCTGGTAATTGATCTCGCAAGGCCCAGTGGACGCGAATTGCTTAAATCATCCACAAGTTCGGAGCTGAAACGTTTATTATTTGATAATCTAACATCGAAAAGAGTTGTTGTTTACCTTACCACTTATTTTGCGGATCATGTCCCATAATGTAAAATGTTGAACAGGATCATTGATGTTTGTAAAGGGATCTCTGCAAAGCTAGTTTTGCAAAATGTTTGAAACTTGACCCAATCGGCCTTCACTTATTTCGAGTGTGAAACTGGCTTATCGATGGTAGAGTTAAAATTTGTGTGAGAGACTGTGAAGTGGTCTCTGCCGCTGAGATCATCAGCGACCTTCCAATCGTAATTCAAAGCAGAGAAGAAAAGCAAATTGTTAGAACTATGCACGTATATATGTTTGTTCCCGCATGTAAACACGTCGGCGACTTGATGTTGTATAGGCACAAATCGTGTCTGGAAATGAAATTTACCGTTTTGTCTTGGTCAGTTATGGATTTTGATCGCCATAAAATGATATAGGCATTGAAATCTATAGTAGAACAAATGTGATAGGAGCCGTTAAATGAGGTTGTCTAATTCATGTGGTTGTAAGTGGGTGTTTGGTGGTATATACATGGAACAATATGTAATCACTTGTTGTAGAGGGAAGCTTACAGCTTGTAAATGTGTGTTAACACTGAGAGTACTTAGTAAAATAGGAGTACGTTTCATCATTTCGTTTTACAATATTTGATGTCTGTTTGTGTTACTGCAATCTTCAGCAAGCTTTATTTTATTAGTTTATTTACATGGGCTTTGCTTTTTAGATCAAATGCAACAGTTAAACTGTAATTGGCCTAACATAAGATTTAAGCAAAATGTGTCCATTACCGCAATAAATCCTTTTCTTCATCAGTCTCTTGACATTTACAAATTGTCTCCTATCGTCTTTGGTTGCTCAATTCACTCTGTAACTTTGACCTTGCGACTGTGACATCAACAGCTGCTTTGCCGTATGGGCAGCTGTTCTTAAATATAAGGTAAAAGTGGATAAAAGCCTGCAGTTATACTTCCATGGAGTATTCCACTCTCAAGACTGAAATAAATTATATGCCATATTAGAATAATATAATATCAATTTTGATCCCAGTGGGTTCACCATACACTAGTTTCCTGGTCAATCTTGTATGCACTCTATGTCGGTACAAGTAATCAATGTTGGCTTTGTGACTTAATGATCCATCGACAGGCAAAACTCTTTGATTGACAAACTATAATTGGCTTTGTCAATGGCAAAAAGATAGTAATACTCAATCAACTGCACTACAGGAGGTGAATGTGCGTGCTGTGTAAGTCTGGCATCGACCGTCTAGCTCCCTTTGTTTAAAGAGCAGGCAAAATGATGCAAAGAACTATTCATCAATAACGATTGAACCGTGAGGGCATACATATTGGATTGCCATTTCATGTTTGTGTTTGGTTAACACATCAAGTGGAGTACTTTCGTTCTGCTGGTAGCCGAGGTACACACAAGAGACCAAGCAAACAATCAGCACACACAACAGCGAACAAAGGAACAACAGGAACTCTAAAATTTCGATAGAAAGTTTAAAATATACGATAAAAAACACAACAATGTATTAAATCCCGAAAGAAGAAAGCAAAGCGACACAAAGTCAGCCACAGATAGAGTGGAGAAAACGATACGGTGATCAGGGATAATTCAAATCTAGTATAATTTATTTTCTAAGTGTATGTACATCACGAAGGAGACGTTTATATTACGAAACATAAACATGGATCATGCATGTTTCTCATTTTTTAAATTATATTAGATTCAACTTCAATAAAGGATTCAGGTTATATGTGTTTTTGGAGACAAAGTTTCTGTATCTAGCATCTCTGATTTTGATGGATTTCGTCTAGCATGAGCTGTACCGTTACGTTATGGAATGCCGTATGTAGTATAGGTGGAGATAGATCGATAAAAACAGAGCATTTCAATATATTTAGTAAAAGCCTCTCTTTTCAACCCCGTGAGTCAAATAGGAACGACACAAAACATAGCTTCATCACAGTGAGTCTCATACTAATATAGTTATTTATCCTTTGACTACTTTGGTTATTTATCATTTGACGAATATAGTTACTTATCATTTGACGAATATAGTTATTTATCCTTTGACTACTTGGTTATTTATTCTTTGACGAATATATTTATTTACCCTTTGACGAATATAGTTATTTTTAAATTTTCTAATATATTTATCCTTCGACTAATTTGGCTATTTATCCCTTGACTAATATGATTATTGCCATCCTTCTACTGGACATGCAATTAAATAATGTCCAAATTTTCAGTGCCCTGATAATTATGATCTGACTCGATTTTCAAATTATTCTTTAATGACAGATTCCTGTATATTCGCCCAATGCATTTTCAAGAGATTTCTTTATCAGCAATTCCAGTGGTCATTCAAAAGACACACTGTTACGTTGGTCGCTAAAGGAGAGTGTATATGTCGCAATGACTGCCAATAAAAAATAAAGTTTATTTAAACTGAAAATGCCATGTTTCTCTTTGAGAGAAAATGTTAGTTCACTGCGTGCTAGACCTATATGAAAATGGAAAGCACATCTAGTAATGTTGTTATTAACCTTCGGACACATTTCACATACAATGTTTCTGAACATGAATCTTTAATGCCTATCAGTAACGTGTACTGAACCAAGTTATTTTACAAAGCACTTACGCTACTGCTGTATCCGAAGACTGGAACTACGGTAAATTCAGAATTAAGAATAAAAAAGAAACAATATAACTAAATAATACTCGTACAAAATTGTCGATAGTAACATAATTGGTGTACCGTATGTACTTTCATATTAGTCGGGTCAAAGATTACTCCTAACAAACTGCACAAGCCCAGATCTGCATTATTCGACGGCAGATTTGGGTCTGTGCAGTTCTGCAGTTGGACTCAGCTTATAAGCGAGTACATACAGCAATTAATACAGACCATTAACAGAAGCTACATAAGTAGAGAACAAATCACTGGCGTAAGCATAGAATGAAAAGAATAGTGAAGGTAGGTTTATACATGTTATGTCTTTGTATTGAATATTGAACTATCCTTGCTGGCATACGATCCGAATATGAGTCCTGCTCTTTTAATCTGACGATGCTACATGCACCAGATATCAAATATGAGATTTCAGGGATCCCATATTTTCATTTACAATAAGTCAGAATTGGATGTCCGTTTTCATAAAACTTCTTAACTAGAGAACGTTCCCTACTGAAAATATCTTCTTCTGTAAAATTCGTATAAACTCAGATTTGAAGAAAAAAAAAAAAACATATCTCAAAGTTATATTTAAAAAATAACCAGCTTGTTGTTTGAACCAGTAGCGTACTATCGGGTGGGAGGGGGATCGGATGGTTGCCATGGGCGCCAGAGGTCTTGAGGCACCAAAACACCTTTGGGCCATCATGGTCGCCCCGGACGCCATTTACCCTTGGTACGCCACTGATTTTGAACACATGCATAATGAAATTATTTCATAGTAGTTTGCAAACATTCTGTGGAATCTGAGCTTTTTTACTTGGACTTGAAACATTATATGAAAGCGTGACGTGGTAGAAATAGGTTTTGCCGGTGTGAGAAGTTGTCCTTTCATGTGACATTAGTTTTATTAAATTGTGAGAATGTTTTATTTCCTTGAAGGACACTACACCATAAACACTCATTTATATTTACAATATCGTCATTTAAAGATATACCCTTGATTACGAATACATTAATCAACGATATGACTGTTCTCAAGGAAGTACTTCAGTCATCTACCATAGTTTAATTCCTGAAGTTAAAGTGCGAATGTCTGGTTGACCCGTTGGATCGAACCGAGGTAGATATAATCTTTAGTCGCTTCAGGATGATGCAATTGAGTCAGTTTCTTTTATGAGAAATACTTTGTATAAGACACAGTTTTTAAAAACAAAAATACAATACAATGCAATATTTAGGAACAAAATTTACTTTACAAGAATGTTTGGAGAAATGAGTCAGCCATTGATGAGTGTCGATTGTGACCCGAAATTAGGTGGCAATCGGCATTTGGTATCCAAATAGACTGCAAGCTTGACCACATACAAACATTCGAGTTCGAATCCATAAATAAACAACAAAAAAAAATCAAAAAAAATAAAAAAATAAAAAATAAAAAAATAAATAAAAAATAAAAATCCCAAAACTCCTAGCAAGTAACCCACAATCATGAAAATGATGTTATGCTGTGAAGTCTGTTGGACTGTTCCGTCAAGTTTGTACAGTACTCCCACCTCAGCAATTTTCAATATATCGAACATATCAAAAGATATATTAGTGACAATAAAAGTATCTCTATCTTATATAGAAACATTCCTTAATCTGACAAAAATCCACAGTCTAAATTTGCAACAGATCACTGTCCTAAACGTATTGTAAAATTTTGGAACATCCTTTGATCGATGTAGTAATGCAGCCGTTAATCGTATGTACACAAAATAAATGAGCAAAACCATTCAAACGGAAAGCTTCGCCTTAAATATATATATAATTAAAAGTAAATGTATGGTTTTTAAGCAGATATAATGACTTATTTCACTGGTGAAGTGGAAACATTTTGTATTGTCTCTCGTGGCTTTGACAATCGTGACTATGCAATATTTCCACATCACGAGTGAAATATTTCATTATATTCGTCGACGACCTCTCTGTATAGACCATTGTCAAGTTGGATATTGAGTTTCACAAACCGGGAAACCTGCTACAGACAGACGCGGAGTGGAGATCAACATTATAGCTTCGTGGAACCATAGGTCTATAATTGTTTTGACACATTATCTAGTTAAACAACTTGCATTTCAATATGCATTTGAACTGTACAAATTCCATTCTAATTGCAAAAATGTTAGGAACATGCTGTTATGACATCATATGAAATTCAGTAATGTTGTAATCATGAGACATGATGAATTGTTCATGAGATATGGAGAAATATCGCATCACGTGACGTTTTATCATCCCATGAAAAACTATCTCTCATTGGAATCATATAATGCATCCTGTTACCAAAAATATTTTACGTTTAGAAATGTGACACAACATATAGGTTTTTACTCTGTTTAGTTCTAATTAACCGGAAGGCTAACGTCTACTACCTGGAATCAAGTATTTACATACACTGGATGCAGACGGCTCGGAACATAATATTTAAGTATCTGCATCTATCGCTCATCAACAGTTTTACCAGCTAATGCATCACTCTGAATATTTACATAAACCCAGAAATAGACTGAGCATCAATCTGAGAAGCTATAATCGAAAAAGCGCGTATCACTTAGTCTCTTTTTGCTTCCCAAACTTCTCTTTATCTTTTAATTCCAAGTTATTTTCTGTACCTTACTTTTCGACGTTTCGGAATCAGTTGCTCTGCCGAGAAAATACGAAAATAAAAATAATCGGCAGAGGCGGTTCTTGGACAAGTCATTAATTAGAACCAGCAGGACTTCGACTTAGATCTGAGTTTGTGTTCAGCCTGCGACAAATTTCTTCATGCCTTGCATATCAAATAATTGAAAATATAATTCGGACAACTCTTTATTTTCAAGACTACGTCTACGTCTTTAAGACATCATCATGGCATTTTAGGCATTACATAATGAAAGAGAACGTAGGATTGCACTGTGCATTGATTCGGTGGTTGGTTTGATGCTGAAAATTACCTGATGTCTCGTTCTTTTCGCTGAACTCGACCAAAGAGTTTACAACTTGTCATCGATAAATTTGACTTAAGTCAACATTTTACTATTTCTTTCTTGAAGTGATTATTTGATTAAGTGATTAATATATTTTATTGTATTATTAGTTCAGATTACTTTTTTCTCTATTATTGAACTGTCTAATATGGCAATGGTCTCTCACCCAGTCTGTATCTCGGACATTTCCACAGATGTGGCAAGCAGCTCACTTCCCATCTTTGCTAGCCAAGGTTATCATATTGTAACCCTATCTAAACCTTGGCGGATCGAAGATAGTTTTTTTGTGCTTTGTCCTTGGGACAGCTATTGGATTTCATGAGTTGCCTCCCTTAATATGGCATGCCGACTAACCAATAGCGTGTAACAGCGGTGCATTGTACATCCGCCGAAAATGGTGGAGACAATTGACTTAGTAAGGCTACTTTGTAAGCTTAACGTCTAAAGTATGACAACATATCAGAGGGAAACCATTACATTTGTATTTGAGAGAAAGATATTTGTTATAAACATTGACCAACAGTGGAAAAGTTCTTATTTATCAGTCCATTCAAGTTGTGTGTTCCCCTTGTCTTGGTTATGTAGGAACAGTGTTCAGATTTCAGGAATTTAATTTTGATTGGATGCAGTGGCTTTCCGCCGCATCCAATGAAATTCACAGATCCGAAGCACAGAAATATCTGCCCGATAAGCCACGGTTTAGATAGGGTTATCATATCGGAACCATGGCTAGCGAAGATGCTGACTTCCGAAAGCCTTGCAGCCATCCCCTTTCATGATAATCCCAGCTATATTTCGAAACACCTCTTCTATGCCCACAATCCGACGAGTGAGGCTCTGACTGAAATGGCGACAGCTCCTTGTCGAGGTATCACACGGGTCTTCATGGCTGCAAGGATCTAATCAGCAATCGTCTGCATGTTAATGTCTTTTTAATTCTTCGCAATGTCTTCCACTGGTACGTTTAATGCCTCGGAAGGAGCATTCATGATGTATGGAGCACGCATCTGGAGATAATTGTTCTGAAAGGCTAAGATGTTATAGCCTTGCTTTGACAATAACATACGTTATTATTAGAGGGTGGCTTGTAATAGGTCGGCCCAGTTTAAGATGTGTAGGCACGTGCGGCATACTTATACGTTTCATTGTAGTTGTTGTGATGCCTCACTATGAGCGTTAGACTTCTTTTAGAAATCCAAACAAAGTTAATGTCTTTACTCCCGGCGATCAGCCAGGCCCGGCCCTAAAGCAAGGCGAACGAGGCAACCGCCTTGGGCCCCGCGCTTCTCTGCAATGCAATTATTTTACTTGGGGCCCCACGCTCATAGCTTCCTGTCTTGGGCCCCGCATGTTGCCTTGGTCTCCGCACATCCTAGGGTCGGGCCTGCGATCAGCAATAGGTCGACCTCGTGAAGTCGTATCTCCTTGCTTAGACGCAGAGGATAAATAACAACTTTCCCGACCAAGAACGCATACTCGCCATACTCTGGCTGAGGGATTCGAATTTGCCGTTGTCACTCAGTTTCATGCGAAAGCCGATCACCTTAATGGTTAGTTCTTCCTGATGCTGGCGGTACATGCCAGACCTGTCAGCATTGTTGTCTGATGGGTATATAGAGCCGTCTAAAAGCCCACTCGAAACAATGGTTACTGGCGTTTTTCGCGCTGAAATTCCCTTTGGGAATTGGAATTGACGATTCTTAAGACACGGTTCATTCAAGTTCTACACTCCTAGCAAAGTGACATCTAGGACCATCAGGCATGTGCATCTCGGTGCGTTGCTGAATAACTGCATTGACTCAGGCGACCATCGGCATGGTTGCGGTGGAGGCGCTCTGAAAATAAGCCGTTACTTTAATTGTATTTTCTGGCTTATTCTCTTTGTTCTTTTGTTGACCTGGTGCGGCTTTTTCCAGCTGCCCTGTCAACACAAGCTTATACTGCCAGCCTCCAAGTTCCGTAAGCTCCTTATCAGTAACGTAGACGCCGTGGCATTAAGAAACGCCAATGCGGCTCTTCCTGTCCGCTCTAGAAACACTGAAGTGGGTGGGTTGCACTTTCGTTTTGACGGCATTCAAACTATTAAGCATTATAACCAGTTCATTCTGTTTGCATGTTTGTCACGCTCGTAGCTCACACAGAACGAAACCAAACCGTTTGTTTTTTGTTTGTTGATTTGTGTTCTATCCGTCCCAGATTTCTTGACACTTAAGTCCTATAGCAGCGCGAACAGATCCTATGTTCGGTGCTAGCCCCAATTGTACATTTCTTATATATTATGTATACTCACATACAGTTTTTCCCAAACACATGTGTACTCCCTAATTTAGGCCAAACACAGCCAGGTTCAACCTATATATCTTTTATATATTTTCTTTCCAATATAATATAATATAATATAATATAATATAATATAATATAATATAATAGTATAGTATAGTATAGTATAGTGTAGTGTAGTATATTATAGTATAGTATAGTATAGTATAGTATAGTATAGTACAGTGTAGTGTAGTATAGCATAGCATAGCATAGCATAGCATAGCATAGTATAGCATAGTATAGTATAGTATAGTATAGTATAGTATAGTATAGTATAGTACAGTGTAGTGTAGTATAGCATAGCATAGCATAGCATAGCATAGTATAGTATAGTATAGTATAGTATAGTATAGTATAGTATAGTATAGTATAGTATAGTATAGTACAGTGTAGTGTAGTATAGCATAGCATAGCATAGCATAGCATAGTATAGTAT
>JAECUM010033915.1:0-30711 GCA_016617855.1 Megalonaias nervosa
AGTCAATTGCAGAAAAGACAATAACAAACAGAGAAGTGCGTGAGGAAATACCCATGGCAACAACAGCAAAGAAAAACCGAGAAAATCAACAAACACAAAATCCGCAAGAAAAAACACCCAAATTAACAGCAGCAAGGATATTCCCAGAACCAACACCAAGAAAAAAAAAAAAACAAACATAGAAAAAAATCCAACTTCACAACAACAACAGCAGAAACAATATGAACCAAGAAACTATAGTGAAACCAACCTACCAAAAAACAAACAAGTGGAGACAGCCTTAACTCTAGCAACAGTAGGTTCCAAACCAACAGAAAAAACTAAAGAGTAATTTGACCGAAACAACAATCACTGACAGAGAGAGAGAAAAAAAAATTAGAAGAGAAATAAGGAAAGCAAAAAGGAGGAAAAAGATAGAAATGGAGGAACAAGACTTGCTAGCAAAGGAGAACTATTTCCTTCAAGAAGATGAAACTCCCAATAACGAATGGCATGAATAAAAAAAAAAGAAAACAAAAAGAAAAAAAAGAAGCATTAACACATACAAATATATATATATATATATATATATACATATACATATACATATACATATTAGACAATCATTACAGAAACAGAAAGAAATACAATAGCACAATGTATACCATATTAGACAAACTTTAATATAACAGGACAATTATATACAATAGCACAATCTGTACATGTAAGGCAGGAGGGCCTCCCTAAATGGTCTGAAAAGATCAACCAGAGAGAGCACCCTCCAAAAAAAAAATTAAAAAAAATAAAAAAAAATTAAAAAAATCGTGTACGCCCCAAAACGCCGGCCCGTACTTATTTCAAATTCAGTCCAGTTGTATTAATGGACAAATCATAAAACCAATGATGTGTAAGCCACCTGTGCAATCAACCAAATAATATGAGTTTCTAAATTTCGTATTTAATTTTATTCAGGTTGGAATTTAGTGTACATAGTGTACATAAATTTTCCTGAAATATGCCAATCAGCTAAGTCAAAATGACTACTATATTTTTGTATCACGCAGATATTAATCGAGTAAGTATTTAGATGGTGGAACCAAAAGGATCAAATTTATGCTACAACAGAGAGATATAATCAAAAACGGTTCTCAAGCCAAAATGTAAACCGTATAACTCATTCAGGGAATTGAATGGTTGCTCGGTCTTTTCTTCCGAGTCCATTTCAGGAGCTCTTCGGTGTATGGACAGCGCCGTACTTCCAGATAATCTCCAGTCCAACGGCAATGCTACTCTATGCAGGTGCATCCCTTAGGGCACTCGTTGCATGGTACAACCTCGCTAGTCTAGAGTACGTCTGCTTTCCAGGGCTGTTACGTTGCAAGTTCAGCTATTTTCAGCCAGTCTCTGCCTCCAGGGCACCCATATTCCTAACCAGCGTAGTCCGGCTGTCATCCTGTTCTTCTGACACCAATGCAGCTATTGTAATTGATAATGCTGATAATTCTTGTTGCTGCTGATAATTATTTCTATTAATGATGCTGCTAATGATGATAATTTCCAATGGTAGGTCAGGTGGGTCTCCTCGGTCATGTGCACTTGCATACGGCGTCGTTACTAAGATCTTCTTTAATTCACTGTGCCTGCACGTGCTGCATGATTAATCCGTTCCCTGCCTGCACACCATGTCGCTATAGCCACTGGCGCACCGATGTTGCTCCCTCGACGTCTGTTGCCTGAATGTGTGTGTGTAAAAAGTGTGTAAAAGAGATAAAAAAAAATAGTTTTCCAGACAACTGAACACTACGATTTATATGTCCGAAGCAAGGACGTGAAGGAAAACATCCCCTTATACAAAAACTAACAATACCCACTCCACATCAATAACATGGAACGCGCGGACCTAAAAGAAACACGTTCAATTTTTTTTCCGACAAACACACTTTATTATCACTCCTACATATAAAAAAACCACATAGACTATCTTACAAGCCAGAGAAACGAAGTGTTTATAGGCACACTTCTATTTTTAACTCACACACACACACACACACACACACACACACACACACACACACACACACACACACACACACACACACACACACACAAATACAAATAGTTTGGCAATTTGACTAATATATCTTTTCTAGATTGTTTGGGGTAGCTCTGAAAAAGGCTGCTTTGTTGGGGGGTTATGGCAATCTCTTATTGTCTAAGATTGCGTCCTCATCTGGCTGCGGGCTTTACCACAGGATAGGGTCTGCTTCTGCGGAAGGAGAAGGTGAACTCTTTCGTGTCCACTCGGCAGTCCACAAAACCTCTGTCTGGCTCCTGCTGTTGTTGTTGCTGTTGTTGTAGTTCTGTCTGCTGTTCCTGAAGTCTGTACTTCTCAGTCCATTCTTCTTGCTCTTTCTTGATTTCGTCTTTAATGACCTCTTCTATCAGGTCTTGGGCCACTTTCAGCATCCTGACATTTTCAATCTCATCAGGCTTGAGTATCAGGTTTTGCCTGACGATGTAAATTCACGTGGGATTCGTTCAGTCTAGCTAAATTAGAAGACGTCTTCATAGGTTGACGAGTCAACAATGGATAGTCAGACTGGTTACTTACTTATATTTGCATTATACTGGCGTGCGTACATATGTGCATGTGCCAGTTGTTAATGTATGCACCGCATACTGTTAATTTAATCCTGGGGGAAGGAATTAGAGCCACATCCCCCAGGTGTTAATGCTCTCAAAGAGAGCTGCTAAGTTGCCTAAAGATGTTTCTTAGTTCGTAGGACAACTAAGTCAGAGACGACCTACACTAGCTGGTAAATTGACTTGGATACTGAAGGGTAAAGTGCAAAACTTTTAACCACATCAGCACACTCCTCAGTAAAAGAGGAGACTCGTTGGCATGCCAGTATTTCCGGACTATCTTTCTTCATCCAATTGAACGGGTCTTCAGTCCGCCCATGTAGCATGTTACACCATACACCCACATGCCAGTCCGCCATAGCACCAGCTAGGGGCTTTACTTGTGTGGGAATTGACCCAGCACGCACTCAAGCCTTTCAGTTTACAGCGCTACCACCAGGTGTCAACCAAGCAGTATGAGACGTCAGTCGCGATTGGTCAGCGACTATGACGTCTCATTGGGGCACCTGGTGTTTGGACGGGTGGAAATCGTTCCACATTCCGTCCATGTACTGGAGTCCGAGTGTGGGAAAGGAGGAAAGTGACTCGACAACTGGTGTGAAGTGAAGCAATGGATGTTATGTACACCCCAAAACGCCGGCCCGTACTTATTTCAAATTCAGTCCAGTTGTACTAATGGACATATAAAATAAGCCAATACTGTGTGAGCCACCTCTGCAATTAACCTAACCCGTTAAGTCTTAAAATTTTTCCTATCACCTATCAGGCCAATTATTCTAGTACGTAGTGTACATAATATATAAGTCCCTAACAAATTTTAATTACTAAGATGTCTGAGCGACATAAAAGGAGTTTGATCAATATCAGATATGTGGTTTGAAATCCAAACTTTTGACGGTGGAAAAAAAGGATCAGATCAGGTGTATGGATTTATCGAATTGGGGATCCAAGCCAAATTGGAATCCCGAGATAAGAGGCAATTTTGGTTCGTAACCCTAAAAAGGGCTTTTGTCTTCCTCCCAGATTTCTTCAGCCGTCCTCGTCTCTCGATACCGCCGTGCCGGGAATGCCTCATATCCGTGTAAGCTGGTAAAGAACTCAGCAGCATCAATAAGTGAAGACATCGGGTGATTTTTGTATGCGTCATAATAATATCTGTATAGGAGGTTTCTCCCGAATGACCATTGTTTTCGGTTAGGTCTCCTGGTCCTAAGAGACCTCCAAGTCATGTATGAGACTGCGCTGATAAAATCCCCAGCTTTCTTGATATAAATTGCGGCCTCTTGTAGTCCCAGGTTATGAACCCAAGCGGTGTCTTCGTCCAATTCCTCCTCCGGTTCACTTTCTGTCTCCTCTGCTATACTGTCCTCTTTAATTTCTTCCTCCTGGACAATAGATGGTGTTCTGCTAGTCGTCGATTTGGCTACCACACTTGCGACAGTCTCCTTTGTTGTTGAATAGGAGTGAAGTGTGTGGGTGAGGGAGGTGGTGTAGCATGTCTAACATCAGTTATCTTCACTTGTGGAGGTTGAGTGGGTGGGGGTGAGTTGATTGGGTTCTATACGGTCCGAATGTGACGGCCTGCGGGGATAATTCTTGTGGGTTGGTCTTCGCCGGTTCTTTCTACGACCACCATTGAATCCCTGGCGCCCAGTTCTATTGTCCTCAATTTCTGTGGTTTCTTTTTCCTAGATGAGCAGAAGAGTTGTGTGCTTCTCTTGCGCGCGTAAGCTCCAACCTGAGGCTATACTGAGTCCCAAGCCCTGAAGGGCACTAAGTGCTATAGCTGGAATAAGTTCCATCGCTAGTGTTCTCTTTGTAGTTACGTTTTACTCCTTCTGTGTTCGCTGCAGACTCGAGTCAGACTGGTGATGATGATGATGTTAAATTATAATGGTGTTCGTACAGTTGTACATGCACCACTGGCTTATTCCTGCACAGCAGGATGATAAATTTATCCTGGGGGAAGGAATTAGAGCCACATCCCCCAGGTAAAAGAGGTACCTCCAATGACAGCCATTAGTATGTCATTTATTTGGTATTTGCCACATTGTGTGAGTGGCCCTGATGGTCCTGGGCTTAGACCACCTTATATACGCTATTAAGTTGGGATCCTCGGTAACATACTTGTCTTTAGTAGGGCCTATCGGCCTTGGGTTGGCTAGACGTGTTTTGGGACCGTGTATGTACTTAAATTAATTAATTGCCACCTTGTGTTGCGGGGCCTGATGGTCATTGGGCTTTGACCACCTTATATGCTTCTATTTGGGGTCATACTGCATTTCATGTGATTGATTTACGTTGCCACTTGTGGTGCTCGGACCACCTTATCATGTCTTGGTTTTAAGGACATTTATAATGGAATGGCTGTCATCTTTGGAAGTTAGGTTATGTGGTAGAAGTACAGTGTTAGTAAGGGATTAAGGAGTTTTAATAGAGATGGGTGTTATCAGGAAGAGATATAAAAAGATGGTTGTTATAAAGAATAGAGAAATATATATAATTAATTTTTTTCTAAGAGAGAGATAGAGGGTTTGAGCGAGAGTGCACTAATATTGTAGCAGTGGTGTTTCGGTTGTCTTCAGATGTTTTTGCTTTCCGTTATCTATTTATATGTTGATGTTTTTTCTGGATTTAGTTGTTCTTATGTTGTTAGGTGTTGTTTCTCATTTTGGTACAGTGTTATTAACCCTATTTGCTGTTGTTTTTATTCTACACGATTGTCTATGCTGAATAATCAGGTCCCCATCGACATGTCAGAGACTCTCATGCGTGTTATGCTTATCTTGTTGTAGGGCCCTAGTTATAAGTTATATTTGATTTTTGGGTGGTGTCGGGTCAGGTGATAACGGGCATCCTTGCCGAATAATCGGATCCCCAGCGACATATCAAGTGTGCCCGCTCCTCATGCTGATCCGTCATTTTACTGTTATTCGTTTTTTGAGCTTGAGGTGGAAAACGGATTGAATTTTTTTTTTTTGCGCGCGCGGACATAAATGAAAACATGATAAGATGTTTTTATCTAAGGCTGAAGTAATATTGACTGTTTGTTTGTATTAATCTAGGTGGGTTAATTTTGTTTTTATTCCTAGATTTGCCCTACTTTGGTTAGATTTTAGGCTGCACGAGTGTCTCCGCTGAATAATCAGGTCCCCATCGTCATCTCAGAGAAACTCATGCAGTTATTTGAGTATTATGTGTGGGATTTATGTTTAGATTTTATTTGCAAGTCTTGTTTTATTGATAAATTTTATGATGTTTTGGTAAGTAGTTATGATGTTTGGATTTTCTTTCTTTAAAAATTCAGGGTATGTACCTGGGGAGCCAATTTTGTTTTGCGCTAGGTTGAATATAGATCTTTCTTGTTTGTATTTATGGCAGATATTGAATATATGATATAAATCTTCTGGTGTATTACAGTGGAAGCAGTTACTGTTGGCTGGTTTTGGTCCAATGTGTTGTCCGAAACTTTGCTAGTTTAGTTTTTCCGGTGTTTATTCTGTTTATTCTGTTCATTAGTCTTTGATCTGTAGTATTAATCTTTGGGGTTTTTATAGATCTGTCTATCTCACTTTGGGCGGCGTAGAGTGTCCGTCCTTTGGAGCTTTGGTTCCACTGTTCTTGCCATTTGTTATTGATGTATGTTCTGATAATACTATTTATTTCATTTACGCTGTATTTAATAGGAGTGGGATTAAGGTCTTCTAATCTTTGTTTTGCTGTCAAATCCGCTGTTTCATTTCCTGAGATACCTATGTGGGATGGTATCCACATGAACTCTACGTGCTGGTTGTTGTTGTTGAGTTCTTTTAGTAGTACGTATGTTTTTCTTATGAAATTTTCTCTGGATTTTGAATTGTTTGATTTTATGGATGTGATGACACTGAGCGAGTCACTAATTATTACAGACTTTTTTATGTTATTAATTTTCACCCATTTCAGAGCTTCCACAATAGCCAAAAATTCTGCAATGTGGAGCAGTAATCCGGTAACCTGGCTCAAATTTAAATATTGCTTTCTGGTATTACTGCGGCTGCTGCTGTTCTGGGTGGATTTGATGTTTTTGACCCATCAGTGTAAATTTTTACAAAACTGGAGTAGGAGTCAAGTATATCCACAGTAATAGATATTTTAAGTTAGTGTTCTTGATCTGATTTATTGCCGTATTTGGATGCTTTGGTGTTTATATCCCGTTTAGGAGTTGTCCATGGGGCCTGATCCGGGTATTCTAGCTGTTCAGCTTGATAGTCTTGGATGAGTAGTTGTTTTCCAAGTTCATGAATAAGTTTCCCCCTTGGGATGTTAGGGACTAATTTTCTGCTAAACGGTTTGTTACATTTATCAATTGCTATTCTGATTGGGTGTGAGTTTGGGTGAATAGTTACCCGTACTGCATATCTTAATGTGAGCTCATGTCGTCTTATTTGCAGTGAGGGCTCTCCTGTTAGTATTTGAAGTTCGTCAAGTGATGTTGACGGGAGGGTGCCTGTGCAGACGGTTAGAGCTTTTCTTTGGATTGTATCCAGTTTTCTAAGTAGATTGTGGTTGGCTGAGTTATATACCTGACATCCGTAATCCAGTTTTGACCTAACGAGGGCTCTGTATAAGGTTGTCAGTGTTTCTTAATTTGATTCCAATGTTGTTCCTTTAAGGTTTCTCATTAGGTTTAGGTCCTTATTACAGCTATTAAATAAGGTTTTTAATATGTTGGATCCAGTTTAGATGTTCATCAAAGTACATACCCAGGAATCTAACTATCTTGACATATTTTATAGGATTGTTTTGGATGTAGAGGGTAGGGTATTTTAGATTAGTATTTCGTTTAGGGTGGAATATTATTGGTACGGTTTTTTGTGGGAAATTTTGAAACCCCATTTATCAGCCCATCTCCCTATTTTATTTAGACTCTGTTGTATGTCGTCTATAATTTGGAGATTAACGGGGTTGCCTGATCTCCAGATTCCGCTATCATCAGCGAATTGCGATATTTCTATTTTAGTGGATGTTAAGTTCCGGTCTAGATCATTTATCATGATGTTAAATAGAGTGGGGCTGAGCACACTTCCTTGAGGTGTACCATTTTCCAGTGGGTGTGCTTCAGAGTAGTTTTCCCCCACTCTGGTAATAATTTTCCGACCTGATAGGAGTTTTCTATCCAGTTGAATATGCGGCCTGTAATCCCGTAATTGTTAAGTTTTACTATGAGGCCTTTGGTCCAAACTAAGTCAAACACCTTTTCCAGGTCGAGGAATACTGCAATTAGGTTTCTATTCGATTTTCTTTTGTTATTAAATGCTAATTTAATGGCTGCTTCTAGTCTAATTAGTTGATCAGTAGTGGATCTGTTGTTTCTGAACCCGCACTGGTTATCAGAGAATAGTTGGTTATTTTCCATATGGTATTTCAAACGTTTGGTGATGATAGTTTCCATGATTTTACATATGTTGTTCGTAAGGGAGATGGGTCTGTATGAACTGATGTTATTCGGGTCTTTACCAGGTTTGGGGACCGGGATTACAATGGATTCTTTCCAGACTGGAGACTGTCGCCGCATTATAGGGCTCAAGCACGGACGTGATAGAAAACATCCCTACGACTTTTTTGAGGGGGGGGGGGTAGGAACACTATATAGCTTATCTCATGGCGAGGGATAGACAGAAATCCAAGAGCATGTATAATGATAAAAAGTTTTTTGAAAACAAACCACCAAAGCTTTTTTCAAAAGATAACATTTTTCTATTCAGCCATCAACTAACCAACAAATAACATCAATTTATACAATATCAAATAACATATTTTTGACAAGGTTTACAATGTTGTGAAATCAAGTTAGACTTCCTCTGATGGAAGACATTTGGCCATTGATGTACACTACGTTTCCTAGCTAAAGACAAGAGATATCCATAATGGTCACAAAACTATCCACTTTTTCCTCGTTTCTAGAAGAGTCACGATCAAAATATGTCACTAAATGTTCTAAGGAATATCCAAGACTGCTCTGATGAAGAAAATACACACAATATTGTCCACACACCATAGAATCTGTGCCTTGTAAGTTCACATTATTGAATCGTGTCGTCTTGGCATTTCTTCTCATAAAGTTGATCATGTCGTCTTCCAAAGGCGGTAATCCATACGAATCAAAGTACTCCACACAGGCATCGTGGGGAAAGTAGACGGCTACCCAGTAGGTTCCTGAGAGTTGACTGTCGTCCGTGTTGATGATATAAGCTTGATGGTCTTTAGGTTTGCGATGAGGAAGTTCATCTTTAGCACACACGACAGTATTCCAAGAAGCAGTGTACGAACTGTTTTTCAAAAGGTAATAAAGTTCCCAGGTATCTAATGTTTTTTCTCGTTTCACAGGTAATGATAAGTTATCAATTCAATACTGACCTTTTGCTTGAAAATCTCTGTCAAGTAATCGTCTCTTTGCTTCGTCTCCGTACTCTGGGCCAAGAGAGATTCGATGCGACGAATCTCTAGAGCAGTCAATGGAGGGAAAGAATGATCACGCAAGTCTTTATACCACTGATACAACACTGCTTTTTCAGAGATGAGACCCCAAGAATCCTCCAGATACTCGACCAATTTTTCTTCTTGACTCATCATCAGACATTGATCATGTTGAATTTGACTGGGATGATCGTTTTGACATCATAGCACTGTTTCTTGGTCAGCACTATAACGGTTTCTGCCAGATGTTTGGCAAAACAGGAGACTAAATGTTGTTCTTGTTCTGGCACCTGGACATCACCATGTTCTCTTCGTCTTTGTCTTTTTTGGTGGATGGTTCTGCTTCCACGATAACCTCCCATTCCATTTCCAAAGATTCTCTACCATTCAAAGAGGGATAAGAGTCTTCCATAGTTTCTAATAGTCTAGAATGACTTCTCTTAAACTGTTGATTTCTATCATTGTATCAAATTCGGCATACAGGATGACATTCACTGTTTCATCAGCCTCTCGCTCTCCACACAAATCTGGCCAGATTTTATTGGAGGAAATGTCCCTCGTCGTTGCCTTGGTCTGGGATGAAATCAAAAGCCCACAAAGCGTAACCTCCTGCATAATCGTCGTACGTAATACAGTGGCTGGTGTTGGTCCCTAGCTGTCCGGTGGCTTCGTACAGGGACAAGTACGACCTCAAGTAATTCTTCTTCTCAAAGTCAGGTTCGAAGGGCCTGGTACACAAGGTCTTGCCATCTCGACTGACTTTGATTTTGGACACACTGTAGTGCTCAAAGTTGAAAGGATTTTGACTGTAGGCTCCGTTGAAAGCTTCATTGCTAAAGATACCAATGATTAAACGTTTGGGTAACTGTCCTTGGAACAGATGATCTTCGATCCTGGATCGGAGTCCAGCGGCAATAGTGAAGGTTTTCACTTCCACGCGTCGTATCGGATATTTGGCGGTCGTTCTGCTCAAAGTGTGACTGATGTCGTTTCCCACTTTAGGTAACACTTCCACGCGGCGTACGAAGAGTTGAGCTTCTTGGATGATGGTTTTGTAATTCGCAGCATCAGCCATCAAATGGAAAGTGGCACTGCTTTGATTCGGTCTCAGGCGCACATCCATGCCGTTCAACAAACACTTCTATTGCAACCACATGTCCTAATGCAAGCGATTCATCAGTTCTAAGCTCTGGCCATCCTTGATTTTGTTTCGTCGGTCGTTGAATCCCACATTGCGGTTTGGTTCTTTATCTGTAATCAAATCGGTGTCATTAAATTTGCATACCGTTTCAGGTTTCCATACCTCACAAACATGCAGATGGGTGTTCTTGGCTTCTTTTAAGTATGTCAAGAGATTTTCCAGGTACACTCGGTAAGGGTAAGTATCCATGCTGCTGATGACCAGTTTGTTATTCAAATACAAATCCACTCCACTGAACAAGGAATGCATGAAATTGTTGACGGGAGCTACTTTCTCATTGCCGGCTATTGAATGTCCATTCGGATCGAGAACTTTAACTTTCAGGTATAATAATTGCTATTCAGATCGATGTAATCTTCGGGATGTCCTTTGATTTCAAATTCGATGGGAGCTGAGGCTGTCAAAGAGGAGATGCGATGAAGTTCTATCAATTGGGATTCTTGGATCGTCATCATGGTGGGCGACATGGCAAACAGATCCAGTTCTGACTTGGAACATGTGCAAGACTCGGTTCATCGTTTTTTTTCTCTCTGTGATTTAATAATCAAAAACGTATAATTCTCGGACTGTTCTTCTTTTCTTGGTCTTTCTAGCTCTGTGGGTGTGAACTCCTCTGGAAGGGTTTCTTCGTCGTCTTATCTTTCTGCCTTGTCCATGATGTGGCGTCAGGCAAGCAGGAATACCTGACTTGGCAGCATTCAGGGCATTTATAGGAGTTTCTCGTCGGACCAAAATGTCTTTGCCAGTTTGAAGCAAGACATTTTTGCCTGCTCGCAAGAAAGCTTCTTTGGGGTTTTGTTTGTCGATGATGATATTTTGGAGAAATTCTTTGCCTTGCGTCAAAGCGGCATCTTTCAAGGCGTGTAATCCTCGTCTCAACATCGGTTTCAATACGGGGGCCACCGAACGAAACTCCGATTTCAACATATCTCGTAAACCATGAACTCGCTGTCGAGCGACTCCTCGGTACAATGGATACATGACTTACAAGTTGTTCGAGAATCGTTTTCGAAAATGGAGTTTCCCTTTGGAGAATGGAATATTTTGTCCCAGATCACCTTTTATACCAATATTGACAGTGTCAAAATACGACTTACTGGCGGATAAATAATGAGAATGTACAAACTCGCGGTGAACGTGATAGGTGTTTCCACCTTCCTGGTCATTCGTTGTGACAGAATCCACTTTGAAAGGAATGACTCTCAGTAACGGTTGGGCTGTGTCCCACCACGTTGTACTCCACCACATCGGAGTACACACAAATCAAATTCAATCCTTGGTTGAGTTCTACAGGGGATCTAAAATACTTGTAAAATTCCATATTGCTGTTGATCTTCAGTATGCGCAAATTCAGTGCCATGTTTGTGTCTCCACCCAAAATGTCAAACAATTCAGAACAAAATTTAATGGACAACGTTTGGTTATCCGAACATTTCATCAATAGGCGACAAGCCACCTTTTGGTACTCAATCTTAACACTTCGTTTGGCTTTGTCCAAGGCTTTGCCAAACACTTCCTCAAACCTGGAGCAATCGTGTCCACCAAATGTTGATCGCTAAAATAATAGCCTGCCGAAATTTTAATAGTATAGATGAAGAATGGTGAATTCTTTACTGGTTGCCTGATACCTGAATACTTGCTGTCATTTATGGCTTATTGCACTTGTTCGTTCATGAATTCGACGTGGAAAGTGTTGTGATTTTCAGTTATGTTTTGGATTTGTGTAGGGTGAATCATTTCGACCAAAGCCACTTCCCAATGGGCTTCGTGATCCAGTTGGATGGCCTGAGGTAATTTGACCGTGAAACAGCACAAAGTATTGTGGGGAAACACATCCATGGAACTGTCACTGGGTAACCTTAAGTAAAATTTGTTGTTCATAATTCCAGAGTTCTGCTGTCCAAGGGGTCACTGCATGGTCAGAGGAGTGTCTAAAAGAGGATTGTTGTTATTGTTGTTTTGATGGTGGCTGTTGGGAGGGTGACTGATTGTCACGGAATTGTATAAATCCCTTTATTTATTAAATACATATACTCGGTTTCGTTTTTTTGTGTACAACGATACCTGAGGGTGATTCATGTATATTGTACAATATTTCGAAACAGTGAGTTCGGTTCATCCTATGCCGCACGTGCCAAGTGCTTTAGATGGGACAAACCGAATACATTAAGTGCACAGACGATGTAGGGTTGCATCGTCTTTGTATGAATGCCTCACCGTAAGAAGAAATCTTTACATTACGGAACGTTTTGTCAGTGAACAGTCTACTTAAGGATTTGAACATCTTCAGCTGTAGAGGTATGTGAGTTATTTATTAATTTCTTATGTATATTATAAGTTATAACTATTGTACTACCACGTTTATTTTTGAAAATTTTCTATGTAGCTTTGGCTTACGTAGTATAATGCAAATATTTTCTATTTTTGTTTGTGACTTAGCAAGAGATTTATATTGGCAATATATGAAGTTGCATTTTTAAGAAACTTTTAGTACCATAGGATTCTTATCGGACACAGGTGAGCCTGTTTATTGTTTTGTAATGTTGTTCCGAGAATGTAATTTGTATAGCTTACCGTATATAACATTATTACGTTTAATCGTATATGCCCGTGTCATACATAGTACACGGTGCTAGATTTATTTTCAGCTGATCCGAGTCGAAGGGGTACCAACTGTAGAGCTGACCATAGAAGTTGACAATAGCAGCTGTAAAGCTGAACCATAGCAGCCGTAGAGCTAAGTGAACAGTGTGTTGCTGGTTGAGTAGCAGGTGGTGGGCGCTAATTGCTTGATTAACCAAGGAATTGAAATGGTGGTCGGTGACTGCCCGAAATACTGACTGCTTGATTGACCAGTGTGACTGGTAGCCAGGTGTGCTAGTGACGGAGTGTTTTGTGTAATCTTTTAGCCGTGGGCTAATTTTTGGGTTTGTTATACCCAGTGTTTTGGGACTTTAAAGATATTTTGTATGATATCTGTCCCTTTGTTTTTATCATTTTACTATTTGAGTAAAGAACCTCATTTTTTACTATTTGAGTGAATACATTATGCTGTATGAGTAAAATACATAATTTTTTACTGCTTGAGTAAAACGCAATATTCTTTTCGTCCTGTGAATGACTGTGAATCATTAACCTTTGTCCTTTTACTCTGTAAGGTCATTTATTTGCATTCACATTTGTTACATTATTAGGTTCACGCGGATTGTGTTAATTTGTTCAATATTTGGCTCTTATACACGCACGTATTAATCAGAATTCTTTTTTCATTCAAGTCATTCATCAATAAACATTGTACTTGTATCACCATCAAAAGTGTTCTGTTATAAATCCGAAATCCAATCCGGTTATCTTGTTACACTGATGTTGGGCGCAAGACTCCCGTTGTTACCGTTAGAGTATTTCAGGGAAGGATTGGGGAGAAGGTAACCGATGCAACTGCTCAGGAAAATGGTCCACAATTGTTTGTCTCCTTGTTGCAAACTCAAATTGGCAATGGCAGCACCGATGACACAATGCACCACAAAGATTTTTCAGAAAAAGACGATTTGCGTTTTAGGCACACGTTCTCCACACCACACCCACAAGGGTTGCTTTTGTAGATCTTGCACAGAAGAACTCGGTAAAGGTGTGGTCACTGCTGTGGTGGTTGAGGCTGTGTTGAAGGGCATGATGGTCGCTTCTTTTTATGATCGATGACTTGCGAAGAATCGATCCAAGAGTCAAAATTCGGCGGATATCCTTTCCAACGTCGTTTTTCCAATATTACGGGTTTTTCGATCGAGAATGCTTTCGATATCGTACACTTCGTCTTCTTTTTTGGTCACGCTTTATAACTCGGTCAAGTAAAATGTTCCTTTTGACATTTCCCCGTTCATATCTTCCAATTTATGGACAGCAGGATGACGGCCACTCACTCGTCCACTGACACGAGACAATTCGGTGGTCCAGATGGGTAAGTAATCTTTGTCGAAAGTGCGTTTGGTTTCGGCAATTCGGACCCAATCTCCCGTCGTCAGCACTCTACCTTTCTTGGCGACAGCAGTAGTCAGGGACATACCAATCAGGCGCTCAAAGACGGTCACGTCGTTGTCGGGAGTCACTTCCACGGGGGCACATCCGATGCTCCAATGGTAAAATTGGTTGTACTCTTGGACCAGGTGCGAAAAGACGTCGATCCACTTGAGAGTGTGTTGATGCGCAAAATATTTCCACATACGTTCTTTCAAGGTGCGTTGAAAACATTCCACGATGCTGGTTTTGGTTTTGGGGTTCTCGGTGGTGAATAAGTGAATGTCTCGTTTCTTTAATTCCATTTGGAAAGCTTGTTTAGAAATTCGATGCCTTTGTCAGTTTGCCATCGGAGAGGGTGACGACCACTTTGTTTCAACACCAGTTTGAGGGCTCGCACTAACTCAGTGCTCCATTTGGAAGTCAAAGGCACAACCCAGGAAAATTTGGAAAACACGTCACACAAAACAAATATTTGTAACCACGATTGTAGGTGTCCAAATGAGAGACATTGACTAAATCGGCTTGCCATTGATGATCGATGCCTTCCACTCGGGTGTGATTTCTGGAAAAGTTTCGTCGAATGGGTTTGTGTAAGGTGTGCGTGGCTTGTTCTTGTAACCATCGATGCACTTGAGGTAAAGGGACACTTTTCAGTCGGGTTTTGGCAGCACGATACAATATCTGAACTGCTCCGTATCCCGCAGGATGGGATGGATCGTAGTAAATGCTGGATAACACATTCTCCATCACGACTTTTTTTTAATATGTCACCCACTCTTCACTGATGCTACTCTGGATGGGGTAAGGTGTTGGTTTGGAAACGGCTTTACGTGTCCGACGTGCCACGGGAGTAGAAGTCGAGGGTAGTGGTGGTGGTGGTAAATATGATGGCTTTTCTCTTCCTTTCTTTTTTCACTTCTGGTTTCCCTTCTTTCTTTTTCATTTCTGTCGAAGGAGGAGTGGACATCATCTTTTTAACCCAAGCTTTAAGTTCTTCTCGTTGGGGTGTGGGTGAAGGGGTCAATAAGGACGCATGAGTCTTACTAGGGATGGGAGCTGCTGACGATGTTTGAAAGACTTCTCGTGCCTCTTCTTCCTCAGACATCCGTGGGGATGCGTCTGTCTTGGTCACTGGGGTGGTGGTGGTGGTGGTGGTGATAGACTTTTCATCAGGGTCTTGCAATCTTTCAGGGTCGGTGGAGCTGTTTCGTCTAAAGATTTCTGGTGAAAGAGTTGAAGTCGTTGCAACACTTGACCGTATCGTTGCAATTTTTCCGTTTCTGACAAATCGCTGCAGTTCATCAACGATTGCAATTCGTGTTGCAACTGGGACATCTCGGTCAAATTAGGACTGGGAGGTAAATGCGGGGTCTGTTGTTCTTGCCAACGATGGAATTCCCTCCGTCTGTAAGGCACTAAAGTCAGTTTTTGTCCTTCCATCAGATTCCAAAGGTCACATCTGAGATCCTTTGACACAAGAGACCTCTTTTATCTTTTTGATCCTTTTATCTTTGAGCCATTTATGAAGCAGTAGCTCCCACGAGTCCTGTAATCAATGGCGCCAATGTGGCTTTTAGTATGGGTGCTAACAACAGGTGCACAAAATCCGCGTTGTACCAACATCTTTTTCTTTTGACCGATGGGTATTTTGTTTTGGACCATTTGGCAAAGAACGTGTCGATGCTTGGCTAAGCATTCTTTCTGATGTTGAGACAAAAGTATCATTCCTTTCAAGACATTCAGACAACATTCGCACACGCTGTCGATGACGTCTTTGGAGGCGGTTTGAATGAGTTATTTTCACATGGGTGGAGGGGCTCTGGACAGGAAGGACAACACGTCCCAATGTTTGGCTAAACAAGGAGGCAGTTCTTTCCTTTTCTTTCCTTTGGGGGTAGAAGAGAGATGGCTTCTGGGGGGTGACATCTTTGTTTGTTCCGGGGCATACACAAAAATACACTGACGTCGGTCACTTGGCACACCCCTTTTCTCTTACTTTTTTGGGTGTATTTGTGGATAAATTTTAGAAAACCAAACTGTTTAAACACATGTTCTACCATTCCAACGCCAAAAAATCCTCCCCTTTGGTTGCTCCTCTTTTTCTTTGGACGATGGGGTCTTTTCAGGGGTAGACGTTGATTCTTGGCTAAGCTTTTTTTCGGATGCGGGGTCAAATGATGAGACTGTCCTTTCCTTTTTCCTTTTCCTTTTTGGACAGGAAAACGACGATGGTTGTGGTGTCCACTTCTTTTAGGGGACATCTTTTGGCGTTCATGAGTATAAAAACACTGATACCCATCGTTTACCCCAGGTCTTTCTTAAAGTGGAATGCGTCGTCACTGATTGTCTCTACGTCGTATCAACTTGATGAAAAGCATCACGCGTCGTGGAAGGGTTCGCAACTAACTAATTCGGGACAGTTCTTGCTTGGATAAATCCGGTAAACTCTGTAACATGCCCGATCTCTCTTGGACTTCGATTTTGGGGGCAGGCAGTTTGTTAGCAGCTGCCGTAGCGGCTAAAGAGGTGGAGGGTGTCATTGCTGGAGAAGAAGTTCCTGGAGATACGGGTTTCCATTGTTTCATCAAATGGGGAAGAACGGGTGTGTAATTGGGTTTGGCTGGCATCACTAGAAACGGAGAAGAGGAAGAACCTGAGGCTACTGGAGACGCGGTCATCATCGCTGCAGGTCGTGGTTTGGGAATGTAAGGTTGCGCCCGAACTGTAATTCCTCTCTTGCGGGTAGAAGCTGTTTTCTGGGGATTTTTTGTGGGGGCTTTTCTTTTTCTTTTTCTGGGGACTTTTCTTTTCCTTAGGCTGTGACCTGGTCTTGATACCACTGCTCTTTTCTTCTGGGTACGTTTGGGTCGGGAGTAGCTTTTTTCTTGGGGATGACTTTGGGGGCATTGGCACCCCAGTTTAAGAGGGAGAGGATGATGACACCTCCTAAAGAACCACTACCTTCAGGTTTCAAAATGATTTGCTTTTTGGTTTGAGTGTCGATACGGGGATCTGCCCGTTGCTTCAAGGTTACTTTGTTTCTCTCAAAAAAGCGTTTGGTTTGATGTGGAATGTGAATGATGACTTGCAGTAATTGACGTGCTGTCAACGTAAACCATCGTATGACTTCTCTGAGACTGGTTTCTAAGACACGAGCACGTATTTGTGGATTTTTTTGCGACTCACGCCGTACAAGGCACGATTCAATTTGACGGGAAGATGAGACTGAAGGGACGTCAAGTTGACGATGTGTGAGACAGACGAAACGTGTCCGAGGTTTATTTAGGTTTTTTTTAAGTCGACTGGGACGTGTATACGACAGGCCCTGGTAAAACAAATGGGTACGAAATCGCAAATAATCGTGGATCGCGGGTTTTAAATCCACGAGTAAATAGGAGTGAGGGGTTTGAATGGCATCATCGTACGCATGTGTCAGCCAAGGAGTTCCTGTTTGGCTAACACTTGCACTTGCGATTTATCTCTAGGGGTTTTAAACAAAACCACATAATGAGCATTGAGACTGATGGTGCGATGGGTTTTACTTTGTTGAAACAAATTTTGGGTGATGTAAATTACACTGGCATTACGAAGATGCCCTTTGCGCGTAAACCACAGTTTAATTTCTTCCTCGTCTTCTCCTAACATGTCGTCGAAGATGACCAGATGAGTTTGACTGGGGTCAGACACGATCCCGTCGTCTTCGCCAGAAAAGCCTTCCAGAAACACGATGGGAATCTCCTTGACTTTCTCGCAGGAGGCTGTATGCCGATTGCCACTCTTTGTAACACCACACGATACGTTGAGGTGGAAGATTGATCAAATGATGTTTATGTTCGATCACACGTTTGACAAATTCGCTTTTACTTGAACGGCTCGGTCCAGCAATTAACATGTTACAAGGCCTCCCAACTGGCACGATCTAAGTTTTCGTCGATGACTTTGAAAGTGGTGGAAGAGGGAGCAGAGACTTTTTATATTTTTTTTCAGGACACGTTTATTTCAAAAACATTTCTAGAATGAAAGACGAAAGACAAAAATACATAAGAGCCAAATGGTTAAGTACGTCGATAACATACACATCAAAACGATGAAAGTGGAATATGAACAAGTCACTGTACAGCATGTTTGTTGACGAAGGTGTGGTGTCCTATGGATAGTTTGTAATGTTCTAAGAGGCTCTACACTGGGTATAGTCACATAGGGATCCTCCCGGAATGGTCTTTCGGGGATGTCCATGTCAATGATGGTCCTGTCCTGAATGGAGTGTTTCCTCGTTGTCGGGTTCTTCTTCTGACACTGTGGCTAACACAGGTTTAAAAGTAACTTTTATCACTGGACACTTTAAATTCACTTTTTTTCTTTGAATGCATAACACAGATCTTAGGCAATGTAAGCCACTTCTTTTGTCCTGGTCTCGAAACCCAGACTTTTCCAGTCACGTATATCTTTCCAGTGAGATTGTAATCAACAAGCTATACACTCATCTTCGTAAATATCTTCAGTGGATAAAATTTCACAAAGAAACTTTTCTTCAAAGAGGGGTCGAGAAGTTTGCAGTTGAACGCGCAAGGCTTTTAACAGAGTGAGTTTCTCGTGTAGATTTAAAGGAAACATCATCATGTTTTTGGTGGTACTGTGAGGTACAGATCGTACAGAGCCCACAAGGAATCGGCTGGTAAACGAAATCGCCGAAAGCAAGTCACTAAGACACACACCACTCGACGACCCATATTCATTGGATACAGTTCTCGTAAAAACCGTTGGTAATCCACCACAGTCTGAATACTGTCATTGATTTCCTTCCACGGCAATTGTTGTATCACTAATGATAAAGGTCGTGGCATATCTCTTTTTGTCGGAGGTAATAAATGTACTTTTTGCACAGAACTGATCGTACTCCAGTGGCGTATCCAAATTGTTTAGTCACTAACTCACATACCACACGTTGCACAGACGTCTCCTGTTGAACCAAGATTTGTTCGTGTTAAAGAGTTTGGTAACCCTCTAACTCTTTCTCTGGAATTCGGTGTAATATGGCTAGCATGCAAGAAGAAGGATGAGTAGCAACCAAAGTCTTCTGGTCCTTGGTCAGTTGAACAATGTCTGACCGCTGGAACGCTTTCAAATGAATCAGTCCTCTTATATCATTCAAGTACAAGTAGTTAAACCATTGGTGACGTAAAGGATGCAATTATTCTTTGCGTTTGACTTGTATTTTGACAAACTCTCGGTAAATGCGTTCTCTCAACTCCACAGGCAAACCACAAATGTTCTCTTGTAAAGTATTCATCAAGAGATTACTGAGGTCATCCCACTAAAGGTAGGTAGTGACAGTGCGGAGACCATCGAGCATGTTCCAGGTAAGCGGAATCTTTCTGCTTCCACTGGTGTAGTGACACCCCGCAACTGAAGCACTTGACTTTATCATCTTCGCCCAAGTAGATACATCCGGCTCTGGCTATTTTTTCTGGGGTAGTTCCTCCCTGATATTTAGTCCATTTGCTTGGAAAGTTTGGAATCGACTTTCAAAGTCGCCGTATTCAGACAAATGCACAGGGAATGAATATTCTTCTTTCACAAGTTCATTTTGATGAGGGTACGGTGAAACCCGCATTAATTTGCTCAGGCATGGATGGCATCCGTAGGGTGGTAATCACATGGTTTCACGTTGAGTACGAAAACTAGTAAAGAGTCCACGATAACGATTGGCATCGGTTTCGCATCTGTCAGGTTTGACTTGCACGGCATCACTTTCCATGGTAGGTATTGTTGTAGTCATAGCAAAGTTCCCATGATGTGGTACTGAATCACTGAGGTCATAGCGTACGGCATCACTGCCATCGCAAGGTACAGCATTGCACTCCACTTGAGAATCACCAAACTTGAAAGGTGTGTATTTAAAAGGATTCATCTTCTTCGCTTGGTGTTTGTAGTTACAATGAACTATCGGTCTTGGACGTTTTCCCTTTTAATACTAGTCGTAATGAAGTCTCGAGCTTGTAAATCTTTCCTTTTTTATGCCTAGTTTTGGAAGTCTTCCTTTTTTCTTCCTCGACAACGGTACTACCTTCTCTAAGGTACCGTCATAAATGTACAGTAGTGTGATTGGTAGAAATGCCATAGAAAGGTTAGGACAGTGCGGAGATCATTGAGTATGTTCTAGAATAACTGAATCTTTACAGATACATCGATCCATACACAACCTCAGACCACAACTGAAACACCGTTCGTCGTATCCCAATCCAGAATCAGGTCCCAAGTAGACAAATCCTATTCTAGCTAAAACATTCAAAGTAGGTAATCCTTCCCTGTCAGTGGGCCATTTTTTAAATGTTTCCAATCGACTGGCACAATCACAATAGTCAGGCAAGAAGACAGGAAAATTGTATTGTTTGAACTTGGAGTTCTTAGTGGGTCCCTCGATCGATTCTTGCTGTGTCGAAGTCATCCTTCTTGTTGGTGGATATCGACATGGAACCGTGTTTTTTTAATACCAGTGTGTCTGTACGGCAAAGTGAAATGGTTGGAAAGTCACACTCGCTTCTGGTACACGATTTGATACACTTTTTCCAAAGGCCGACGGACCATTTGGTGTGTGGGTAAACGTACGATCTTGTGAGGTTGGTAAGTGGTCACTTTAAAATCTTGATCCTCTCCAGACTGCAAGGCTTCTTTCAATATCACAAAGTTCACCACTTGACTGGTGCAATAATTAGTGTCAATCCTTTCACTTTACACTCGGTGTGCACTTCTTGGGGTCCCGGTATTCGTAACCGTAATTTTTAGGACCGCCACTAGCAAAACTTAGAATCTTGTTGTTGGGGTGCTCGTCCATCCAGGCTTCTAAACGGTCTCCTTCGAGCAGGGTGCCGGTGACCCAGGCGTTCGATGTAGATGCAACTGTCCGTGTGAAAATACAGTACACGATCTCCTAACAGTTCTAAAGCTTCGTACAATTTTAAGCGAGCATATGCTGTCACGTAGGCCGCAATGATGACATTTCCAAATTCGTCGGCTTGTACAAACTCCAGTTCTTCTTCGTAATTGACTAGGATCAAGTCTTCACGAAGGACGTCCACGTGTTTCATGTATTTGATTTTGTCGTGAATGATATGGAATTAGCGGGAAGGATCGGACAAATACTCCGTCTTGGGTAAACACGGTCGTTGTGCCATTTTGCCCCACAAGCAATTTAGCATGACTTTGGCAAACGATCGCCTTCCTTCGTTTTTCTCCACGTGTTCTAAAGTGATGCCTTCCTGCTTCAAGTATTTGTCTTTGAATTTCTTTTGGTCTTCGGGAGTGTGGCACCAGGAAGGATAGCCACTGGCTTCTTGTTTCAGTTTCAATTTCAGTTGCTAATTTGGACGAAGCTGCGCTTGATGCTGCAAAGGTCTTCAACCAGTAACACTTTTCTGCGTTGTCCGGTCCCTTTGGGAAGAGAAACGTGAGCCATGTACAGTGTCGCTTTTCCATCGGTGATGTGAAACTTGTCGTTGGACTGTTGCACGTGTTGAGTCTTGTCGATGACTTTAGAAGGTGTCAGTTCTGATGGCCTGCTAAACTCGATCCAAACAGGGGACTTCAGACTGTTGTGATAAATGGAAAGTGTCAAGCGATCGTCTTCTTTGGCTCGACATTGCCGTTTCAGTGTGGTTAATATAGAATCCCACACATCGGTGATGAACTCTTCTGCTTTCTCCAACGGTACGTCTGACTTGAAATCTTTAAACTTTACCATGTACGTGTAGGCCGTGGTTCTAAATTTTCTAGAGGAGCGTTTATCCATCTCTTGAATGTGGTAGTACTTTTCAGGGGTTAATAGTGGTGTTTGATTTTTTGAAAAAACAATCTCAGAAGCGGGAAGTAATGAGCTTTAACTGCCTTATCCCTTTGCCACGACCAAGGCCTACTTCTGGACCGGCTACTGTCGATGATTTGGAACAGATCACTAGGACTGGTATCTCACGCGTAGTAGGTGTGTGGACGGGGTTGGACTGTTTGGCTCGGGAAGGTCTTTTTCTCTTGGGTCGTATTAAAGAAGTCTGATACATTTGTTTCAGACTCCTCAACTCTGCCAAAATGTCTAAGAGTACCGTCACCGTTTGACTTTCACCGTCCTCCTTCTTTCCTAGACCTTGTTTCTTCTCTCCTTCTTCTTCTTCTTCCTGTCGTTTTCTTCTTGCTTCTTCTTCTCGCTGTTGCCATTGAGTGAGAAACGCTTGTTCTGCTTCTTTCTGCTGTTGCAACAATTTCTCCAATTCTTCTTTCTGTCTCTGTTTAAAATCCTCGACGTTCGGTAAGGAAGAAAAACATGGCGAAGGTGCTGGTACCGGAACAAATTCTTGTGAAGAAGGGAGGAAATCTACTAAATCCCAATTAAAATCGTTCTCTTCTGGAAGTAGGACCTTGTTTGCTTTGGTAGCCGCTGCTAAGCCATCACTTCTCGTCTCCACGGCCGGTGCACCCCAATTCATCGTCTTCTTGGTTTCCCTCATGTTCTAACTCTGTCGCATTGACTCACTGCACACAGATGCTAGTGCACCTGTGTAGGGAATGTGACGTCACAGGCAGCTCTCTTCTGATTGGAAGACAGACTTCGTACTGTGGCTGAATTTTGTAACGCGTGTTAGGATTGGTGAAAGAACTCAATCCGTTTCGATCCCCTCTTCCACTATAAATAACCGTGGTTCACCTCATTTCCTTCACCTGTTCTCGTCACAAGATGTGGACTAAAATAGAATCGTCTGCTCTCCTATCGTCGATGCTGTTCCACCCGGACTATCCCATGTATGTCAAATCATCATGGGCAATCACCAAGATAACTGATACAACCCTTTGGAAACCAAGGATCTATGTGGAGAGGCAAGGCTGTCTGACGAGAGTCTTAATATACGGCCCAGAGGTCAGGCGAAGTTTGACGAAGAAAAGAAGATCCGTGCGATGCTGTCTATGTTAACTAAATGATGTTAACAAAAACTAAAGGCGCTTTTCGGGGCCACTCCATTGCCTCAAAACGATATCTATTCACTCTTATCATATTTGTGTATATGTTTGTTTGTCTATGTCTATGTCTCTATACATATTTCTATGTCTGTGTCTCTACTGTATTTGTCCCTACCTAGAGTATTGCGTCTTCAGGTCAGCCCCTTGCCACACTGTTTCGCCCGATTAAGGTCAGCCACTTGCAACATTGTTGTCAGTGTCCAGCAACGTGACGTCACCCCTGTTCAATTCCTATTGAGCCTAGACAGGTCCAATCCCTTGTCGCTATGTTCCATTCCCCTTGACTCTAAACATGCCCGATCTGCTCCATGTTAAATTCCCGTTATGACCCCATAGTGCACATGACGAAACGTAACATAGAGGTCTGGGGTCAGTCTATATCGCCCCCCTTCACTACTGATCTCTAAACTCACATTAGTGCAAAACAAATGGTAATGTGTTGTACTTGTTTAGTTTTGTTTTGTTTTTTGGGGGTTTTTTTGGTGGGGAGTGTGCTTTTGTTTTGTTATATTTTTGGGGATTGGGAGTGTGGGGGTGTTGACTATATTTGTTAACTTTTACTTATTTATTAATTTGCGTGTTACTGCCCGAGCAGTAGCAGACAACGTTGATATTACAGAGAAAAGTTTGGCCAATGATTTAGGAAATACAACTGGTTTGTTCCCGTTGTGTGCCAAGATTGCTTGATAAAGAACAAATGGGTTTAAGGGTAAAGATTTGCAGGGAATTATTTTACAGGTACAAAGCCAAAAGGTAGAATTTCGTAAATAAAATCGTTACATGTAATGAAACATCGATATACTACTTTGAACCCAAGCATTTGAGGCAAAGCAGTGTATGGAAGTAGTGTATCCATCGCTTATAAAACATGTCTTTTCAAATTCGCTGGAAAGGTTATGTGAAATTAAATTTGTCAACACTCAGGAATAATTCTGAACCACACAGTGCCTCAGAACACCACAGTTAGTGGACAGTACTTAGCTACAGTAATCAAATATAATTTTAGACCAGGCTATTCGCAAAGCTTAGGTAACTACTGAATGGGTGGCTTCATTTTTGCACAGGATGACTCCCACCCCAGACACGGTCGTGAAAGTTTGTAATTCAGACCTTACGAAACGTTGGCATTGAAATTCTGAATTACCCGCTATGCAGTCCAGATTTAGCTTCTGGATTTTTGAAACATTTAAAGATTCGTTATGGGAAAATCTAATAACAAAGCAGAAAAGAACTAAGGGATGCAACTTTTTTATTTAGAATTTAAAAAATAAACTTTTCTTAAAGTTTAAAGGTATTTCTTCCTTCTGAACTATTCTAAAAGTTGGATCTTTATCACGCATATGAGTACCCTTATAAATCTGAAGGATTCAAGATTACAACTGTCGCAACAGCGGCAAGAACAACAACAATGTATGTACCCACAACAATATACATTGCAGTGTTGATTCGCGTCAATTATTTACAGTTTTTCTTTGAACAATTTTATTTGTCCTCATTGTCTCTTATTATAGTCTCCAGCTTGTTTGCTTGTACTCATATTCAATAAAGTTAACTAATGTCAAACTTGTGTTTATATTTTTCACCTTCCTTCTTGTCCAGGCTTTGCACTTTACGGAAATCTGTCATGCATCATGCATTGTCTGTCGTGTTGTCTGTCTTCATCTGTCATGCATCATGCATTTTCTGTCGTGTTGTGCATCTTCATCTGTCATGCTTCATGCATTCTCTGTCGTGTTGTCTATTTACAATTGATATCTACAACTTCACAAAACTGCTGAACAAAGTTTAACCAAAGGATCCTTGCATTTCGGGTTTTCAGTCTTCTGAAATCAGTTTTTAGTTTTAAAAATGACTTCTAAACAAAATAACACTCAACAGAATTTGATAAAATTTAACAGAAAACTTTTGGGACTAAAATCCTCTCAAATGTATACAATGATGCTGATCTGCGATCATATATGACCAGCATGAATATTATTATTAAATACTCTAAAGGAGATCCCAGAAACTGCTGAACAGAATTTCGACAAACGTTTATAGAAAACATTCTGGCATTAACTGCTTTCAAATTTGTATAAATGATGCTGCTTCACCACTATTACTAACATCCTTTGAATGATTGCTCAAAAACCACTTGACAGAATTTTACTTAATTTGACAAAACTAATCTTGGCATGCAAGGTTTCTACATTTACCCAAATGATGCCAATTAGCTATCAAATATGGTCACTATCCCCACCCCCACCCAAGAAAAAAAACAAAACAAAACCCACCAAAAAAAACAAAGAAAACTTTTAATAACTTCTTCTTTAAGGTCACTCAATACAAGTTAACCAAATCTGAATTATCCTAGTTTGAAAGGTTTTCACACTTATAGAAATTATGCCAATCCGCAATTAGATATGTCTGCCACTGCTAAAAATTAAAGAAAAAGATATTTTTAATAACTTTATCACAACAAGCTACTTAAAAGAATCTGATCAATGTTGACAGAAAGAATCCTGGAACAGAAGCCTTTCAATATTGGGAAAATGATGCTAATGTGCTATGGATGAAGATATTACAACTAGAGAAACCATGAAACAATAGCATGCATAGCATATACAATAAACATCATTATGAGAAATGTCTACATAAAGCGATCTACTGACACAGACTTCTTGGCTAAATGCTCCTACCTTTGGCTGCAGTGCAGATCTCAGCCAGGTGAATTGTCAAGAAATTCATGTAAGAAGATTAACATATTTTGACATCTATGTTGTTTGTTGTTTTCGTGTGAAAGAGAAAGATGACAATGAGTTTCTTTTGTAATGTAATGGAGCGATTTCAAATTTTGTTTACCATTTTAATGCATCATTTATAAAACAGAATTGACATCCTTAACAGATCAATCCACAATCTTTACTTTTTCAACTGGTATTCAGTGTTACAATTGTCTATCGATCCATAACCCACCACTATGCCGCAGATCTTAAGATAGTACATACTATATGCATTTATTTAGTTTAGATTAGGCTTTGTGGGCTTCTGTCTGATCGACAGATTGATGACGGCTATCCAGGAGGTCACAGTGACAGAGAGTTTCTTCACCATCAGATAGCTGAATGTGGAACAATTGATTGATGGTCCTGACCTTCAGTTGATGCACCACGACGTTGTCAATTCACTTTATATAAAGGACAAGTTGAAATATTAAATAAAAGTAGTTACATGATCATACTGATGATATTGGTGGCGGTGATAATGATGATGATGATAGTAGTGGTACATGTGGTGGAAGATCAATGTCAATAAAGGGCATTGGTCTTCGCAATGTCTCAAGGAAAAGAGAAGAAGAAGGAAGTGTTCAGAGACACAATAAGAACCATTCCAGTGAAGAAATTAAAACAAAATAGTGAACAGGAACAAGCAATTTACTTTTATGATATGTTTTGAAATTTCAGTGTGATTATCTTCAGGATAACATACTTAAACGTGTCTATTTGCCTTGACTTGTTTTTAATATGGATAGAATAACGCGCGTGCACATGCAATTTATAATAGGGTATTTATTTTGCTTGATTTGAAAATCATTTGAGTAGTATCTCTTTTCTAAGAGATTTAGGTGGTCTTGAAAGGGTCATTGGACTTTGAATGAAAATTGTGGACTTGACATCATCAGCTATAACAGTCTTAAGCCTTTTTGACGCCCAAGTCCTAATCTTGTTGTTGCTGTTGTGGTAGTAACTATATCTGCCGCTTCTGGAGTCTCAGTGGTGGTCATCGATGTTGTCATAGAAGATTTAGAAATTTTGGATTTTGAAGGCCTTTTTCTTTTAGGTTTCGCCAAAACGTTTGATCCATTTATCTCAGGTGTTTTAATTCCTCCCTAATGTCATATAACACACTGATCATTTTGTTTTCAATTGTTTCCCATTATTTCTAACGTTGTATAAAATGTATCTAACTCCCCCTTCTTTTACTTCATAAATCATCATAGACTCGTAAGGATGGAGAAAGAGCTGAAGGTAGCACCGGCAAAAATTCTTGCGAAGAAGAAATCCACCAAGCCAAATTGAAATCACTCTCCGCTGTATGAATATGCCATACATCAGCAGTAGTCATACTATCACTCCAAGTATAAGAAGTATTCACTGCAGGCTCACCCTAATACAAGTCTTCATTTAAGACGTGTATTGTATTTCCGGACTGGTTATACCGTAGGAACGGTCATGGGTATATAAATTAAAAGTGACGTCACAACTGCACTGTATTCTGATTGGAATATGCAAAACACGTACAGACAGAATTATGTTCCATGCATTCTGATTGGTGGAAATCTCCCAATTAGTTTCGATCCGGTCCCAGACTATATACAGAGGTGTGTTCACTCATTGTGTCACATATTCTCAAGACATCCGAACAAGAAGTGGACAAGCCTGGTGTTATCGACCATTATTTTCAGTATGCTCGTCACTACCGACAATTAAGTGGATGTGAAGGTAAAGTTAGCTGTCATGAAGACTACAGACACCGCTATTTGGAACAAAAGAATGTATGTTGAAAGTGAAGTCTGCCTTGCGAGAGTAATCGTCTTTGGACCGTCTCTAAACAGGGAACTTTGCGGAGAAGAACAGTCAAAAGGTGCTAAACTGTGTTAGTCCTCTTTGGTTAACAACTCCAACGGACCCTGTCAGGGACACCCAATTGTCATAGAAACGGAGATAATATTCAATCATTGACAGTATAATATTCGTTTGTATGTTTGTGTTTTATACCAATGAATGGGTATTAAACCCAACTAAAACATCATCCCATTCTCGCGTGATAGGTCACGTGGTCTCTTAACACTTGAACAACGCAACAGAAAAAATGAAATTTGTCACGTAGCAAGAACAACCCTATCTAAGAACCAAATTCTCACACTAAAAATACATATAAAAAGAGAGACTGTTTACAGTTCAGCTAAAATGCGGGCCGAAATGACCTTGGCAATAACCAATCGTATTCACTCAATGTTTACAAAAACTATGAGTTAAAAATAGTGCTGAAGTAACGTTAAGATCTAATCGGGTCAAGGCAATTTTCGGAAGAGAGACTTAAATCCAATGAAAATTATCATTACAATAAAATGTAATGAAACAAAAATAAAATAAAAAGAATTTTAAAACTAACACACAAGCAATTTAATTACATATACGTAAAACTTCCCCCATAAAGAAAAGGAAAGATTTATATAATAAAGATTTCTTTTTACCATATATAAATTATACATGAGGTAAAATAAAATTACATAAGAAAACTCTTATGAATTATTCAAAGTGTACATGAAATAATGTTTCTATACACGGGAAAGTGCATCTGCAATCAAATTGTCTTTTCCTTTGATGTGCCTGATGTTAAGATTATATTCTTCTAAAAACAAACTCCACCTTAGTAATCTTTAATTTTTATTTTTCATCTTGTCGATGAAAATGGGGGGGGGGGGGTGATCACTAAACACAACAACCGGAGAAGGAGCTGAGCTAATGTAAACTTCAAAATGCTGTAATGCCAATATTATAGCAAAACATTCCTTCTGGATTGTTGAGTAATTTCTTTGGTACTTATTTAATTTCTTAGAGAAATAGCACACTGGGTGATCAACACCATTTCTATCTTCTTGAATCAATACCGCTCCAACCCCAACATCACTTGCATCCACAGATAATTTAAAAGATTGATTGAAATTTGGAACTGTGAGAACCGGCGCACTTTTGAGTATGGCTTTTAATGTATCAAAAGCTTCCTGACATTTTTCAGTCCAAAGAAACTTGTTTTTCTTACTTAACAAGTTTGTCAGGGGTTCAGCAATATTAGGAAAATTGGAACAAAACCTTCGATTGTATCCGGCCATACCCAAAAATCGCATCAGTTGCTTTTTACTGACAGGTACAGGGAAATCAGAGATAGCCTTGACCTTAGCATCTATCGGTTTAACTTGACCATGTCCCACAGTATGTCCTGCAAAAGTTACACAAGCACGACAGAACTCACTTTTAGATAAATTGATTGTCAAATTTGCATCAGTGAGTCTTTCAAAGAATCTTCGAATCGTGGCTAGATGTTCTTTCCAGGTGTCGTTGTAGACGATGACATCATCGATGTAAGCATCACAATTATTTAGACCGGAACTAATCATATTCATCAAGCGTTGAAAGGTACTTGGGGAACCCTTCATCACAGAAACGGCATTACTTCATATTGATAGAGTCCATCTGGAGTCACAAATGCCGAAATTTCCTTAGCTCTTTCCGTTAGTGGAATTTGCCAAAATCCTTTCAGAAGGTCAAATTTGGTGACATACTTGGCATTTCCAATTTTATCAATACAGTCATCGATTCTTGGTAATGGAAATGAATGTGCTTTTGTCACACTGTTAACCTTCCTATAATCAGTGCACATACGGAAAGTTTTATCTAGTTTCGGAACAAGTATACATGGTGAACTCCAATCACTTTTACTGGGCTCTATGAAATCGTTCTCCAGCAAATAATGAATTTCCTTTTTCAAATGTTCCTGTTTGAGAGGGTTCATCCTGTATGGGTGTTGTTTCACAGGTTTTGAATCTACAATTTCAACGTCATGAAAAAAAAATTTGTCCTCGTAGGAATATCTGGAAACAAGTGCTCAAATTCGAATAATAACTGTTTAAGTTCATTTCTTTCTTGTTGTTGCAAATGTAAAAGTTTCTGCTCCAGATTTTCCATAATTTCCGAATTCCGAAGATTTGTTGCTCCCAAATCAACAGTTTCCGATTGAATTTCTTCACTTAAATCCTCAGTTGGTTGGACAGGTACAACTAAATTAATTGCATAATTTACTTGGCTATCTCTCTCAATATATTAGTACTCCATTAATTTATTTAGATCAGAGTACTATTTTTATAATTTAACTCATTCATTTTCTTCTTTACTTTGTAAGGGCCGTAGAATCTAATTTGAAGAAATTTTTGAAGAACGAGCAAGAGAGAATGAACTCTATTACAAAACCCAAAAGTTCTCTCAAGTAAAGTTCCGTGAAACCATAGTTTCACTTTTTACTTGAATTGCTGAGTGCCAAATTCAAGCATAACACGCTGGAAAATTCCAGACATGAAATTTCACCCTTTATCCGATTGGACAGATTTAGGAAGGCCAAACTGAGTAAAAAAAACTTTATCAAAGCTTTTACTATTGTCTTGGTTTTAATATTCCTCAAAGGAATTGCCCCTGGGAATCTTGTTGACGCACACATAATGGTCAACAAATATTGGTTGCCTGACTTGGTCTTAGGTAAAGGACCAACACAATCTACCATAATTCTGCTAAATGGTTCGTCAAATGCAGGAATAGGTTACAGATGAGCCTTAGGTATCTTCTGATTGGGTTTTCCTACCATTTGACAAGTATGAC
>JAECUM010033916.1:0-15177 GCA_016617855.1 Megalonaias nervosa
TATGATGGCGTTACAAAGAGCCCTGAGTGTGCAATTAATGTTTTCGAGTCACATCAGATAATAAGTAGGTCACTTCATATAATATGGTACAATTTGGAGTTTTCTTCTCATGTTGATTTTTAAGTACATGTATTTACGGTTCCATCGGAATGTCGGTATGGATCCAATCCAGTACACGTACCGCGGTTGCTGGCTATTTAACCTTTTTCTATAAATACTATATATAACAAATATTTATAACATATCGTTGGTTTGTTTCGTTTGAATATTTTGTCATTTTCAGTGTCGGTTGTTTGTCTGAAACTCCAGCAAATATTTCAAAGAAAGAGGTGGAGGCCCCTAGTGGCCGAGTGGTCTAAAACGCTCACCGTTACGGATCACTGCCATTTCACCTCTGTCGGCGTGGGTTCGAGTCTCAGATTCGGCCAATGTGGGTATGTGAGAAAGCTTGCCAGTAGCTTCTCGTGGGTCGGTGGTTCTTTCCGAGGTTTTCCCGGGTTCTTCCTCCACCATTAATACTGGCCGCCATGTATAGCCTGTCTTGTGCTGAAAAATGGCGTTAAACCCTACAACAAAGAAACAGGTGTCTGCCAAGAAAATAGTTGAACTGCATATATCCAGCCTGGCGGAAGCGGAACACAGTCTTGTATGCGTAGGCGCTAAATATGTGAAGCAAAATCACTCGCATGGCACTATTTTTGAAAGAAAATCCACCTAGAAAGATGAAAATTGATATATAATCTTGTTATTTATTGGGAATGTTATTCGTAGGCAATTTTCGTCGAATGGACGACGAACTTAAATGCCAAATTTGCTGACATCATTTCATCCCGCAAAAAGCGTAATATCCGCTATTCAATCTTTTCACAAATTAAAATGCACTGGAAAAGATAGGCTTGGTGTGGGAACACCTCATTTTGAAAACTCGACGAGAAAAACAATTATGACATATCGCATGTGGTCTAGACCAACAAGTAGTTCTCCGCCTTTATTTTTCTGACATTGCTGGTGGCAGACATGTCAGTGCAAAATGCGGGAACTATTTGTTTGCCTAGCATGTGGTCTTTGTCTTTCCACCTTCTAGGAAAACCCCTTCGTACACCCAAGTATTTTGCAGAATGAACTTGTTGTAATAACGCACAAGGTCTCTTAAAGTGGTCATCGCACTGGAAAACACTTAAAATTCTCATAGTGGCCATTGCATTGAAAACAGTACTAAGATTTATGGTCTGTATAATTTATTTCTAAACGGGAATAATGCTTTTAGAGAACAAATGAAGAGAAAAATGCCGCTATTATCAAATCTTAAGCATACTCTAGTCGCCAATGCGGCCAGAGTTGGGGCTTGAGAAGATGCAAATTAGGTACCGACCATTTAATATTCGGGGTGGGTGGATGGCTGGGATTTTTGTGGAACAGTTTCTGGCTCTCAAACAACTTAAAAACTATTCTGGCTCCGATTTATAACACACACACACACACACACACACACACACACACACACACACACATTATATCTATTATATTAGTTGAAAAAAGATAATTTATCTTGAAGCAAGAGAAAAATAAATATCCTAGCTCAAAAGAAAATCCTAGTTTCCCCCCTTCCCTCCCCAGAAAATGAAATGTCGATCTGTTAAACATCCTAGTTTCCCCCCTTCCCTTCCCAGAAAATGATATGTCGGTCTGTTAAACATTAGCCTATCTCAGGTAAATCGGACTCGTCGACATTTAAGGGACCGACCATCTAAGATGCCCTTGGTGGTGGTGGGTGGGTGTTGTTGGTTGGTTGGATGGTTTTGTTGGGTGGGGGAGGTGGAGGCTAAGATTTTGTTTTTTTTCTTTTTTTAAATCCAGCCTACATAATCTTGAAAAATCTGTTGCTCAGACTTTTGGAAAAATCAGACTTTACTCGGTGCATTATTTAGGTGAAAAAGAATTCAGAAAGAAACTCCTGGGGCCCCCAGCAGCAGTAGAGCTGAACAGACCACTTGGCTGAAACCTTATTTATAAAAAATAAAGGTTCCTACAGGGGCTGAAAAAAAAAGGTCAATAACATAAACCGAACCTCCTAACATTTATTATTACTATATAGTTTGAAAAACGGATAATAAATCGTTTGGGTTAGCTCATTTCCGTTACTTTTTGTTGACGTATTTTTTTTCAGATTTTTATGCGATTCGTTACTCGCGGGTCACTCAATTTTTGTCGTTCAGCTCTACTGCTGCTGTAATTTTATCCAAAAATTATATCAAGTCCGTTGCGATATCTTGACCTAGGATCATGTAAATTTATCGTTACAAAAACAAAGGGAGCAGCTTGTGCTTTTGAAAAGAAATTTTTAAATTTGTTGATGTCCATGTCCCCAGAACACCAAGTATAATAAATATTTTGCAGCGTATGATTATCTACTCCGTTGAACACAACCAAAATATTGCAGTTGTCTCTGATTACTTTTGGAATTTGTGTATATCTCTGGGTAACATAAATCACGTCTGTGTTTTTGTGACGACCTCGTGAAAATATTCTAGCTGGATTTGATTGTTTGTCCAGCATAACATCATCATACACCACTAAATTATTAATGAATCCATCCAGATCATCTACGGATGGCGCTTCATCAATATCAGTAATAAAGTCTATGACATTGTCTTCATGTAACGATTTTGCGTTTTCATTAAAATCTTCAAGTACTTCGTAACATCGCTGATCATCTACAGATGGCGCAACTAAATATAATTTATCCCACTTCAGCCATCGCATTATTAGATTAAGTAGTAATTGCGTCTTTCCACTTCCAGATGGGCCTATTATAATCATTCTGATAGATTTCGGAAGTGCTGGATGGTGTTTTACTGGCTCTTGTTTTCGTGTCGCAGAAAAGTCAATTATATCCATATAATAAATAATATGAGTCTTTATTGTGTTCGATGCAGAGCACCTACCGATACTACTGAATTAACGACAATAACAACAAAAAATAAAAGACGAGCACTTACAGGCAAGTGTGTGAAATGTGGTACCAAGAAATATAAATTTATTCCATTAAAGACAGGTGAGGGTGATATCGCTGCTTCGTTAGGAAAATTACCGGGAACTTCATGGGCTAAATATCCCGGTGAGAAACATTTACCCGGATATAATTATTGTGGTCCTGGAACTCGTCTTGATATCCGACTTGATGATCAAGATCAACCAAAACCAGGAGAGTATCCAGTAAATAAGATTGATCAAGCGTGTTACGTTCATGACGTTGCGTATAAAAGTAAGGATTTGCAACACCGACATCTTGCGGATGTGAAATTGATTCACGCGTTAAATTCTATACCTAATAAATCTCTGAGAGAAAAATTAGCTAGTTTTCTAGTAGAAACTGCTATGAAAGGTAAACTAGTGTTAGGGGCTGGCAATTAATTATATAACTATCATAATGAAATCTGTTTATTATTCCCCGAGAGGATTCTGGAGAGGCAAGGCAGCGATTAGTAAATTCGCCGAAGCAGCAAAAGTTTCACGTAATGTCGCTGCATCATGGTTAGCACGACAGGCAATATGGCAAATCTTCCTAAGTCCACCTAAAAAAATTCATTACGCGCATTTTGATGTTAGTGTCCCTAATGAAGCTCATCAAGCAGATATTTTGTTTTTACCACACGACACCATTAAAACACGTGGACGAAAATCACGCACGTACAAATACGCATTGACTGTTGTTGACATTGCGAGTAGATATAAAGAAGCGGAGCCATTATCAACAAAGACAACATCTGAAGTTGCATCTGCGTTTGAACGCATTTATCAACGTGGTGGTCTACAATGGCCACGGTTATTACAAGTTGATCCTGGTAAAGAATTTCTTGGAGTAGTATCATCGTTGATGAAGAAACACAACGTTAAAATCAGACGAGGACATACTGAAATTCATCGTGATCAGGCAATCGTTGAACGATTTAATAGAACACTTGCTGAGCGGTTATTTGGATACCAATATGCAAAGGAAATATCTACTGACCTCAAAGATAGATCTCGTGAATGGGTTGCAAGATTACTGAGTGTGATAGCTGCGTTGAATAATGAAATTACTCGTGCAACTTCCATGAAACCTTCTAATGCGATAAAAAAAAAATATATACCAATACGACGTGAATCTTTCTCTCAACCAGTATTAGGTAATGTTACAGTTAGATATTTATATGAACCTGGCGAACTTGAAGGTGGTAAAAAAAGAGCAACCGATCCCATCTGGAGCGTGACTACACATAAAATTTCTAGCGTGGTAAGATCCACTGGTAGACCTCCAATATACAGACTAGATTCTACAGCCCCTCAACGTGGATTTGTACGTGAACAATTGCAAATAATTCCTGAGGATACACAATTACCACCAAGCTCAATTTTGTAAACGTCCAGAGCCTCGACGTCGATTACACTCGAGACAGGTCAGCATCACATTATCACGTGTGTGACCGAGATCACTATTAATTCTGTCTACGGTAAATTGTCTTGGATTATTATTCGAATATTGCCATAACATATTACAGTTGCAACTTGCACAATTATTATTCTGTAGTTGTTTTAGTTTTTTAATAAATTCAGTATCAAGATCAAAATCACGTTTATTTTTTTTATCACACTTTTTATAGCTGACTAATTTTTTATTGATATCGATATTGTTAGTGATTTCTTCAGTTATTACGTAATCTACAATAACTCTACGCAGTTGCGATATTCTCCTGACTCGAGATACGGCGAGATAGACTAAATTTGACCATTCGATCCGATCATCTACAATCCAGATTTTAGTATCAGTTATAGTTAATCCCTGCGACGAGTGAATAGTTATAGCATATCCTAACGTCCACGGTGATTTATTCATACTCAGCGCATTCTCAACGACATTAATATCGACTAAAATAATATCATTCAAGACAAGATTCTGTATTCCACCACCAGGAATTTCAACATCAATATTCTGTCGTCGAGTATCTGGGGGGCGATAACATAATGGTACCGGTAGATCTGAAAACTTTTCTTTATGTAACGTAAATAATTTATCCTGTAGTTCATCGCGAACTATCTTTCTACTCGCGATTATTAAATCAGCGGGATTCCATAAAGTCCAAAATTCATTCATAGAAGTCTCTGGAATTACTCCTCGCATTATCTCACATTGTACTCTGTCTGGCTGAAGTCTGATTAATTTTTTAAATTCCTTCAGCGGTTCATCAATAGCTCTGTGGTCATCATTTATTTCTTCATAATAATCTACGTTATTCTTCAGCCATTCATGTGGAGACTCTCCAACAAAGGGTGGTGGTTGACCATTATCGCCGCACATAATCACAGCAGTATTCTTTAGTAACAACCAATCAAGAAATGTTTTTAGTGTTTCTAACGACACCGTGCATAATCTCGTCCCATATAATATATTTAGGTATATACTTCTCACCCATTCGTTCAGGAGTCCATGTGTCTCCACACCATCTAAAGAAACTGTGATAAGTACACGATTTTACTCCTCGTTGCTTTATTTCTCTGGCAAGTTTGTGTGTCGGTGTTAAAACAATCATATCTGATGTATTATTTATAAATAAGTTAATCGTACGAGTTGTTTTATCTGACCCTCCACACTCATTAAGATAAACGGTTTTATATCTAGATACAGGATCGTACACAGATGGTGCAGATGACTTTAATATTTGATTATTATTTTTGTAATATGTCTCCACAATTTCAACATCTGCAGATTCAGAATAACTAAATATATTTTCTTGTTTTATTCTCCATGTTCCCCATTCACCATTACTGAGTTTTAATAAATCTTTATATTTTTTATGTACATAAAATGAATCCGTAGCGACTCTAACAGCGTGACGAGGAAATTTATTTATCATCGATAATAGATTTATAGAAACATATGCCAACATCGAAGATCTTAAATGAGTAAACTGCGGTGACTCGCCATCAAGATAACTCACAATTGTACCTAGTTTGGTTCCGTCTGACAAATAAGCATTACATCTGTTTATAAATGTATTTTTTTCCGTTGTATCAGCTATTATAAAATCGAGTTCAGCATCGTCCATAAACAATCTTGTACAGTGTCTTTTATGATCATGTGATCCTCCCTGAGTAAATTTACCGATTATCTTTCTACCAAGATCTTTTGCAAATTTCTCATCATACTCGTTTCTGCATTTATTTATTTTAATGATATAATCTTCATCAATATCAGGGAATTCTTTCCTGGTATTATCGATATTAAATCTGTTCGGTTCTGGTAACCAAACTTGCTTCTGTGAATTATACGATATAATCGCTTCAGTTACTCTCAACGATATTAAAAATCCAGCATCAATCATATATCGCAATAGTACTATCGGAACCCAATATTTTTCTGAAAAATGTCTTCCAAACCAAGCATAAGTAATCGGATGGAGATTTTCTGCAAATTCGAATAATTCTACATGAGCAAATCCGGTTAAATCAAAATCTGGTAAATGTCCGTTTATTGCAACCCTGGTCATGTCATGTGTAGGATGTCCGAATCTCTTAAAGTATTTAGAACATACTCCATATCCAAGAAAACTCCCAGGATAACACGCTACCATATCAACCGAGATAACATCACTATGGTTGTATTTGGTGTTCCATGATCCACCGTGACCATATTCTACACAGCTTTTCTTGACATCTTCAAGGAATTCCGATCGTGTTGGTTTCCATGAATTTTTTTCCTGAGCGAAATGAGCCGCTACAGATGGAACTGTAAAACAATTATTTAATAATTGTCTAATTTTGACATCGTCTGAAGTATATTCACGCCAAAGGCGCTGCGCAAGATGTTCCATTTCTATATTAAGAGATTCTGTACGGTAAATATCACCATTAGGCCGTACAAACTGATCGTAATGATCATATTCCGAACTCTGAAATAACCAAACGGATACAGGGTCACTTTTGCTGATATTTTTAATAAAATCAAAGATATCACCGTTATAAAATTTAACTTTTCTATCTCGTGGAAATATTGTTACTGCTGAGGTCCATGCGTGCGAATTATGATCAATAATATCTATCGGAGCTCCTCTTGATTCATATTTCGATTTATATAAAATCTCTCCCGTCAGCGTTTTTACTGTTATTGGGAATTTTAATTTCTTTTCTAGCTCAGCGACATCTTTGATAGACGCTCGGTATCTTTAACCGACTCTGCCCAGTCATTTATTTTTTTACGTCGTAAATCTGTTAAACCATTACCACGTATCGCGTTTATGAAATGTTCTGTAACTCGTTCAGCTACACAGTTTATTCTTGACTCTGACAATCTCATAGGTTTTAGATCCCCGACGTGAGGTTTATTATTAAGCGGATATATTGCATATACAACTGCAGTAACTGGATATGCACGTTCATAATATAATTTATCTATACCGGTTAGTATTCCGGGCTTAGATTTATTACTCAAAAGAACAATATTACCCCCGGACTGCACACGGACGGGATCCCGCTTATCACGAATAATCCAAATATCTTCTTCTGTATTTACAATAAATTTTATTAAAATAAAATATTTTTGATTATCAAGGTGATTAATAATTACTTTCCTCGTTTGTCATTCATCATATTAGTAACATTTCCAACTCTGAATGTTGACCATACATGAGCAGCGCCATCGTCACGAAATTCCCTTTTTGCTTCACGAATACGTTCGGTTACATCCTCATCCGTTAATGCCAGATCTTGCATCGAAGTACTAAATTTATATTCTGATATTCTGTCAAGATCGAATCTAGCAGGGGAAGGTTCAATAACGGATAATTCCTCCATATAATTAAAACAAATATTTAAATTAAAGTTTTAGTATATATAATGCTTGAAACACAAAACAAATGTGCTTGGCTCAAAATTGGATATACTTCTACTTGTAATAAATCGTGTGTGAACAAATACTGCGGAAATCATGCACAAAGTATCAAAAATGGAAGTACAGGACCAATACCGTGTATTCAGTGTGGTGTTGGAGTCAGAGGAAAAACTCAATTGTGTCTAAAATGTGGCGGAAAAAAATACGGAGAATTAAAACGATATTATGACAAAAAAATAATACATTATCAGGTAAATCTCCTATAAAAACCATAGAAGATTATCTGGTTAGATTTCAGAATAATGATTTAAACAAATAATATTATATATATAATGGAGCAAAACGAATTTGTGGCGCACCCAATCCTTACCAATTATGAAGCATCGTGAGAAGGTGTGATTAGAAACTGTCGATTAAAAAAACCAGTAGGTAATCTTAATAAATTTGGTTATTTTAGATTCAATACTAATGGAAATAAAAATTATTACTCACATATATTCATCTACGAATGTCATTTTGGATTGATCAAAGATGGATTTGTAATTGATCACATTGATGGAGATCCCCAGAATAATCGGTTATCTAACCTGCAGGCTATTACACAAAGTCAGAATTCTGCACGCGGAAATACTGGAAAATATCCCAAGATCCCGAGGTCGGTTATATCCATAAATACAGAAACAGGACGGGAAATTACTTTCCCATCGATGAATGCAGCTGCAAAACATTTTAGCATAAATTCACGATCAGTAAAACGTGTTGCAGATAATATTATTAGATCTACATATTCAATAAAATATGATCAGCAGATAATATTTGAATATATCTAACTCTGTCTTCCTAACAAAAAACAAATAGTTCGACTCTGTCAATTTTCCCAAGGATTTTGTTTAGCCATAATTACAGTCAAGGGTCCACCTTCACCATCGCTGCTCTCAGCGTCATTATCATTTTTGACAGAATCAGATAACATAATCTTTCTTAATTGCATTACACGATTATCCACAATCTTTTTTCTTTCGTACTCGTGAGACAGTTCGGATTTAATATTTTCGATAGAACGTGCAAGAGGTGCAAATAGCTTTACTTGATTGTCGTTTACCATAGCTAGTGATTCAAGCATAGCTTGATAAATTAATTTTATAAATCTGTAGTTTGAAGGTAGTGTATATTTATTATCAAATTTTCTTTGTTGCAGTAATTCAAAATCGCACATAATTTTCTGAGGGTCGAGATTATCAGATACATTGATGCCGTTATGTTGTAATTTTTTAATCGCAGAAACAATGACATTGATATTTTCAAAATTCATTATATAATAAGTGTTTATTTAATATAAAAAAAATATATCGTGAATTACTAATTCACCACATTTCCTATAATAATATTAATAAATGTGGTGAATTAGTAAAATGCTAACAGAGTCTCAGATTGGCCTATCATTTTTCTGTCTAAAATGAGATTTTATACTTCTAGTTTCCAAAATATATATATTATAACACTGAGTCTATACGTAAAGCCGTAACAGCTGATATTGATTTAGTTATATAGCGGTTCTTAAAATAACTTTACGCAGCACAGCCGTTATATGGAATAATCAATTGAAGCCACAGTCTTCTAGATAATAGATTTCGATTGTGCACGGATTTTATGTAAACAAAAGAATAATATTATAGACATCCGGATATTTTTTTTTTGTTATAATAAAAACGTATTATGAGCGTACATACAGGTTTATATTTAGGACTTCGTTCCTCGTGTCCAGAATTCTATTATTTTGGTCTGTAAGTTTAAAGTGTATTCTTGATAATAACGGATTATGAACTCGCAGATACACGGGATTAATTGGTTCTGATACAATTAACGAACCGGGAGGGACCAACGGGCTAAAACTGAATAATATGTACCCTTGCTGGGCCTGGCTAGATTTAGAAAGATCTACCTGATAGCTACCTTCAATAACATCACATACCAGATTGACTGCAATTGTTGTTGTTATATTCACAATGCCTGGCGATATATGACGTCCGGCACCAAAGGGATTGTTATTGTGTTTTAGTATAACCGGTGGTGGGGCTATTTTTCTCCACGATTCAATTACTCCCGGATAATATTCTTCAATAAGATCACTTAATGATTTCTTCATCTCAGCGTTATTTAAATCTGGTATAACAAATGTTTGTAAATCTTTTTCTGTTATTTTGTAATGATCAAGAAATATTTGTTTAGCTCCTGAATCTGTGTAACGATTTCCATTGAGTTTAGTCGCAACGTTTATGGTACTTCGATTGGCGATGTATAAATCGAATAAGATACCATTTAAGTGTTTTATTGTTTCGATTACTTGATTTTTTACATTATGATCATAATGTTGAGATAATGAAATAAATAAATTTCTTAAATCATTAAACGTTTTATCGTATTCGGGTTTAAGAATATCTAAAAATTCTTTAATAAATTCTTCATCAACAATCTCTTGCACCCCGCCCCTTGGCGTAACGATAACATTATTTACTGATCTAGTCATCTTGGGAATTCTTTTACCATCTAAATCGGTAAAGTAATATATATCGTTGTTTGGATCAAATTCAAATACTATACGACCCCATGGATATTTTTCTCGATATTCTGGATTTTTAATGAATTTTTCTTCACTCGTTTTAAACTCATCTTTAGTTGGTTCTGAAACTGCATTATAAACCGGTGGAACATCAGGCCATCCTAACACTGATCTGATCGAACTCTGATAAATATTTACGAGGTAATCAGGAGAATTTATTTCAATCACCGCTGATAGTGTTGGTTCATGAACAGTGATCACTATTTTAGATTCTTTCCCTGTAATAGATTTAATTCTGCGTTGGAATTCATCATTAATCTGTTCTATTTGATAACTGCCTGTTGAAATTCCAACAACTTGCCAGTCAGGTGTTCCATCCGGTTTATTTTTATTCGCAAATACCAGTGAATTATTTGGTTGTTGTCCACCAAACGGTTTTGATCTAATATTAGGCCAACTATAATAAACTTGTAATTGCGCTAATGCTATTTCCTTTGCTGGAATTGCAGTCGGAAAATTAACGCTAAATTCAGGATTAGTTGAACTTAATGATATCATAGTAGTTTTTGACGGTGTTGTATTAGCTACGATCTGCTGAAGTAATTCGCGCGACTCTGACATTATTATTATCGTTATTATTTAATTCTCCATCTTTCCGTTATTATCACTAGCGATTATGAATGCTTCATCGTAGGTTTTCATTATCGTTACGAACTCCTCATCGGATATTTTACCATCACTGAGATACGCTGAAATATACGAGCATAATTTAGTGTAGGCGGCTGTTGCTGTGTGCAATTTCATTATGTACTCGTTTAGTTTATTATTCGTACACGTAGATATTTTCTTAGAGATAATACTGAAAATACCTGCACATGTTGTTGCCGTTGAAACTATAATTGTTACAACTGCAGGCGCTGTCATCGTTATTGTTGATAGTAATAATCCAGTTCCAGCAATAACAGCAGAAACCGAGTATACCATTATATCAATAACAACCATACGACGCCGATATTTTTTTACCTTTATCGTGTAATCGTCGATGATATTTTTTAGTTTGGTTTGACACTCACATACTTGAGCGTATCTGTGACGTTGAACATCGATAAATGATTCTTGATTCATTATATTTATCTAGGTAACTAATTGAGGAGTTTCAGCTATGAATTCTATACACCACCAATAATCTGCTGTGGTTAACTTTTTATCATCCGCTATCAGCATAAACGTTTCTTCAGCATCTTTGTTTAACACTATAGACACAGTTCCAGAAAAACTATCCGTTGAATGACGCCATGTAAATGTGGTAAATATAGTAAATTTTTCAGCACAAAATATAGATAATCTGTATACACCAGTGACCTCTGCGGTATGTTTAAGGGTGTTATTTTCCGGTGTCCATGTTGCTTTTCCTGATGCGACTGTGTACACGATATTAATGATCTGCTTGTGAGGAATTTTAACGAGATTAGTTTTTTGAATAATATTAGGAATGCCACTAATAATATCTTTGAGTCTTGTGTTAATGTCAGCGAGATTAATAATAACATTTGGTGGGGTTCCAAAAAAGTCATTAATATTTCTGTTTACATTTCTACGAAAATTTAGAAATGTTTGTACATGATTAAAATATTCAGTTCTAAATGCAGCAATTCCATCATTGATAGTCGTTAATGAAGTAGTTATTGGAATTTCCCTATCATCGACGTATTTCTTCGTTGCAGCGTCGAAATCTGTTTCTGGTGTTCTGAGATTATTAATACCATTATTATTCATGTTGAGAAATGCACGCATTATACCACCGCGCACTGACACGTACTTGGATTCTTGATTATCGACGTAATTTTTTGTTGCTGCGTCTGAATCCGAGGTTGGGTTTCCGAGATATGTAATTTTTCTTCCTGACATAATAATGTCACCGGTAAATACATCACCAGTTTTCTTAACATAATCGTTAACCGACTTACCGGAATCCTGTATTTTACCATGATCAGTGAAAGTAACGACATTATTAACAACCGTGTTTGGAATTCGTATAAGTACATCTAGTAGTTGTATATTACTCGTTTTTAATCGTCCTTGTTTGTCCTGAAAAACGACGACTTCATTTTGATCCACACTTGTGATATTTAATAAATCATCGATTTCATTTCTGAGCTGATCAAGAGTTGTATATTTAGATAAATCGACACTCTTATCTTTCTTCCGAGTAGATCTTCCATAAATATCTACCATTATATTTACTGATATCTGTTTAAGTGTTATGACGTAGTGTAGTGAACGCGTGCACGACTTTATGAGGCGGTGCTGTTGATTTTGATATAGCATCAAGCACAGCGAGGGTTTCACGACTGCATATTGGAGGATCAGTTATTTTTTGTGTCGGTAGCATTGAATACCAGATTGGAATATCACCAGTAACGTACTCTAAAAATTCTTTTGGTGGTGCTAATCCATGCGAATCGAAATAAATAATTCAACGTGGATTAATTGCATATGCGACCCAGTGCGTGCCTGGACCAGAGTTTTTATCGAGATTAATAATACCGGTTTCAATATTGTTTGGTTTTTTTGGTAATTGATCGCGCATAAAAACACCTCTGAAATTTTTTATTTTTAATTGCTTAGCAGCATTAAGTAAATCAAAATTGGACATGGGTGATATTAGTAAACTGTTCCTGGTAATCTTAGACCCTTTCCGTATCATGAATGTGGAGTCCCTGGTAATCTTAAACCTCTTCCCTTTTTTTTGATTCCTTGTCCGGTTGCTTTCTTTAACGCCATTCCAGCAGCAGTTCCAACAGCACCTAACGCAGCTGCCTTTGCAACAGCTAGGGCTGCAGCTGCTATTAAAGCTGGTATAGCTGCGAGAAGTGGAAATATACCACCCGTTTTAGCGATGTCTTTGATGGCGCCCGCAGAAAGATTAAGTTTGACACCTTTATTTGATTTTTTAGAGTCATTAAAGTTTTTAAACTGACGCTCGGTCAACGATAGTTTATTTGCACCGGTCATCTGTTCTCGCTTTAGCGATATTTTTATTCCATAGTTATTTTTTGATGCTGATTGCAGCTTTTTAATCTGACCAGGAGTCAGACTCACACTAACGTGATGATATAACATTATAATTATTATGGATGATCTAATTACATATTTTCTACTGGAGCATCAATAACTCTCATTCGTCCACCAACACCTTCGAGTAACATCGATTTATCGCTGAGTATAACAGCAATTGCTCTGTAATTAGCAATAACTCCTTGAATCACACGAGCTCGAAAATGAATATCTACAACAGATTGTCTTGTTAAATCTAAATGTTCTAAAGAAAAATAATAAATCGGATACAGCGTTGTAAAATCTAGCTGCGATATTTGTAAACCAGTATCAATGTTTTGATCACGACCCATGAACGACATTAATCGATGATATGCACGTGCTACATGATTTTGATCGAAATTTGACAAAATATCCTCGGATGGTTCTTGATGTCCATTTATCCTTAATGAAACTTCAGAAACACCAAGTTTGTCAAATATCATTATATTTTGTGTTTGATTATTTACTCGTGCAGTATTTTGAAGCGCAATAAATATATGTCGCGGTGCAGAAACACCTTGCTGTGATGCTATCTGCCATGTAAATAAACCATTAATATTACTCTGGATAGCATCTGTGGTCATCGTTAACCATGATAACGTTGATTTACCAACTTGACTCATAAAAGATAGTAACCGATCTTCTTCAGATATTGTTGGAGTCATCACTGGCATCCACAGGGAAAGTTTGGTCAGTATAACTCTACCATGAAGTGCTACAGTTGCAGCATCATTAACTCCTTCAACGTGCCACATTGCATCATTATCATCGCTTTTTCGCACAAGTACAACTGTATGTTTAGCTCCAAAAATAACTTTTCTAACATTTCTACAGAATCCAAAGATATGTGACAGTGGAATCACACAAGAAAATGATTTCCTATTACCCTTTAACATTGCTCGACGTGCTGTAAATCCTAAGTTGAAATTTGGATTAATACTGTGCAATAACGGAAAATCAGCAGCAGGCCGGTTTTCATTCCAGCTGGTTGTGGATCTAATGCAGTAGCACGCGCTGTTTGTACTAAATTGTGTTGTCTACTGTCAGGGTAGTCAGAAGTATCTTTTGAGAACATCATTGATGGACCAGCTGATCTTGAGTAATCGTTGCTGTATCTCGCAAGTCCTAATATCATTGTGGCAACGTCGACTTCCTTCTGAATTGATTCAATATTTTTTCCGTCAATCATGTACGTAGCGCTATCAAATAACGCCATAATACCATTATTAACAAAACCAGTTCTAACTTCATCGGCGTACTCGGTATTATCTGTCTTTATAATTTCACCTTCAACTTCGATAAATGCTTCAGCGGGTAAGAAATATCTACTTGTATCTTGAACCTGTAGTTCAATTCGCCCACGCTGATCTGGAATTCGTGCGTCGTAAGAATAATACTGATAATCACGCACAGACTCATCTTTGAGAACTGGTGCGTCCATGTCAAACGCGGGGTCAGATATGCGCTTAAACATCTTTATTATTATCGTCTTCGTCTAACTCGAAGACCACTTCCCGCTATCAGACTAGCGGTTATATTTTTTTCCTTTTCCGACATCGGGATATCAGCTAACTCCGCTAGTTTTTGATTAGCTGCTTGATTTATTATTTTACTGACATTTGCTGGCATCACTTCAGTGCTGGCCAATTTC